>CM071577.1:29669990-29717490 GCA_036426205.1 Ascaphus truei | reverse complement strand
CACAAGGTCTCTTTTATTTGCTGTGAAAATCAGCACCCTTTCCGGCAGTATAACCTCTGGAGAAAGGAGGGATAAGGAAGAGGCAAAGCTGCATATCAAAGTGAAAGGGAAAAAAAGTGTGAAAAGGGCTTGCTACCGCAATTTGACAGATAGGCCTTAAAACCACAGACAATGCGGTCAGGGAAAAACGAGACCTCACAAATAGTTTACAAAGAGATTGGAATTAGCATGAGAAGAAGGCGCCCTTTCTGCATGTACCTTCTGCCTTTAACAATTCAAGAGTTGCGCTACTGGTTTATTACACCAATCATCATCATTATAAATGCATCCAATAATAATAATAATAATTATTAGGCCTTTTAGTGGAGCTCTGGTCACAGGAAAATACACACAACACAAATCCCTAGCGTAAGATTTGCAATCTACCTTGTGTCACTTGACATAGGAAAATGAATTGAGGCGAATATACTTGCCACAAGGGTTATTTTCCTCTAAATGTACTTAAATCTCCCTAGTGCATTTGGCTAAATGTTGCAGGTCTCCACGGCACTTAAAGTGATTAGACACTGGTATAGCCAGATATGGTTTTACACATTTCTTTTATTACACACATCACTCAAAATGAGAAAGCCGTACAATACTTTACCAGAGATCACTTTCAAGAACCAGTATTGCGTTGTATCTTAAAATAGGCTAGCAAAAACAATTGTGAAAGGAATGTTTCAGTCTATGTTCCCAGCAAAAATATTACACAAACAATTACTACATACAGTACTTGACAAAGGACTTTTTACAAACCATATATTTATTGTGCCTGTGTGACATGTACACCATTAAAATAGGCATTTTACTACCTTTTCTGGCATATTAGTTCTCCGCAACTATATTACCAATACAATAAATGATTCACTGTAACCAAATAATTTCCCCAATGCTAAGTATAAATAATTTGTCACTACTGCATGATTTGTAGTTCATTGTACATAACTATTAGACGGAAGGTGTTATCCTGACTGAGGTGTATTATAAATCTATTTTCTATGTAGCTCTCAAACAGGTAGCATAGATAATAGGGCAATAAACAATGCTAAGTCTGGAACAACCGTACAAAAACTGGTTATTGCAGCACAAATATATTATCAGCCAGTAAAAGATCTTAAAAGCATAGTATGCATTGGTACGTAGTATATGTCATGTGGTAACTGTACTTTATATATAAACATTGAAGTTTATAATGGAAAGTTTAAGCATTTTGGCTGTATTTAGACTATATGGTGTTTTCTGTCAGAGGCCCTTATTCAATATGCTTTGAATCCACTATACTCGCACTCACAGAGCCTTCCCTGACATGGAAAATTGGCTTTAAAGCATACACTTCTAGGTTACAAAATGTTATTATAGTAATGCACATATCCATATACATTGCTAGCAAGAACAGCGTTGTCCTCAACTTTTCTATGAAAGGTGTTTGATTTTGATCCCTTTAATCAGGAAGAATTTTATGCATTTGGTTATTGATTTGTTTTGCGACTAATATGTTGTTAGAGAGAAGAATAAGGAACATGTAAATTGTAAGCTTTTATTGCGTTTTGTTTGCTAATTTTTGCAAATAAGTGGCAGTTTTCCCCAACCACTAAACATTACGTGTGAAGAGTCAAATCCATTAATTCATCATGCTGCAAAACTGGAACCTGTAGTTTATTTAAACATTTAATTCGGCAACATTTCTGAACAATTCCCCCCTGTAATCTATAAATGACTAAATGAGAGACCTGTGTCCCCTCATAGTTAGGTAACCTGGTGGTAACACAGGCTTAACATAGCAAGACATATGAAAGAATAAAACAGATTATATAGTTCTTTTGGTTCCCTTTTTCTAGGTTGAAGTGGGTATGACGAAGAAAATATGGTTTTAACTGAATTACATTATGTCAATATATGAACTATATGTTTCTCTGATTTTTCAAACTACATGTGTAATCTTATAGGAATTTATTAAGAAAAGTGTAGCTCTGCTTGCTTACCTGTAGAAACAGATTGCACAGTTTTCCCCATCCATTCGTAAGAATTTTGACTTTGACTGTTGGGTGAGATGGCAGCTGAATGATTTGTATCTATTGAATGTAAAGTCCCAGACCCAGAAGGATGTGGAGAATTGTAGCCAGGAGAACTGTAACCAAATTGGTTTGGTGATAAATCAGAAGCTTGTATAGAACTTATGTTGGATGGTCCAGCGCCATAAGAATTCCAGTCCTCCCGTGATGCTCCGTATTGGGATCCCCAAACTCCTGAAGACTGTCCTTGGTTATCCATGGGAGGCACATGGTGATATGCCACATAATTGAAATATGGTTGATTAGGAACATAGTTCTGCGCTGTCTGGTTGTTGTTAGTAGATCTTACGGACAGTGGATACATGTTGGCCTCTTTACGCACACTGTGAGGCCCACATGTGGTGTTCATAGCTGTGCCACTTCTTTCCTGACCATCTTTATCCTTGGCACTCTTAAAGACCACCTCAGCTTCCCTCACTCTCTTAATCTATCTCTGACTGGCCCTAGTAATGACCCCTGCTAGCCCTAATGTCTCTTTGCTGCACATGACTAACAATGGTGAGACCAGGTGCTGGCCATAACAGTTTACTAAGGGCCCTGTCTGATGTCAGAGATAACTGCCTGCCCCCAAAATAAATTTGCATTCAAATGAAAGACTGGGCATCCCAGAACCATCACCTTGTTGCTACTTGCAGTGCTTCCTCTATACCCAGAGCCTTGATTTAAACTTTCCCACATCAACTCACCTTTATTCAATCCTATTGCACTGCCTATATCAGTATGTAATGGGCAACATATGAATTTTTCATCTTGGTACTTATTCGTCTGGCCAATCATCTTTAAAAAAAATGTTTATAGAAACCTTTAGTATTGATCCAAATACCTCACAAGTTGCTTAAAATAATTACTGGACTTAACATGCTCCAATCTGCTCGTCAAATCCATTATAATTCGTGCATAAAACAATGCATATTCTGTCTCATTATATTATAATATTCTATAGGCAGTACCACATTCTGGATCACTCTTACAGTATTTGTTTTTCCTTTATTAGAGGCATCTTTCTGCCAGGTGTCCAGAAATTCTCTCGCCAACGATCTCCGGGAAACGTGTATTTATATATCTGATGAAGCTGGAAGCAGAATGTATGTACATTTGTACTTGTGTTGCGCTGAATAAGCCTTTCTGTGTGTTGATACACGGGGATATGTATCAAAGTGTTGCAACTTTCTCCAAAACAGTGCAAATATTTGCATCTGCGTCAATTTGCACGAGTGACATATGTATGAATTTTATATGGGCAGTATGTATCTTTATTTGTATAGCTCCATCCATGTACATAGCGCTTTACAGCAATTATACACGGGACAGTAATAGGACACATAATGGGAATAAGCGCTTCATATGCAAAAGTTACATTAGGAAAAGGAGTTCCTGTCCCGAAGTGCTTACATTCTTCTTTCATTCGGCTCAAATCTCCTTGGAGCAGAGGCTAACGCCGCCTAAACCCGGCAGATTTATTTGACATATAACCACGTTAACGACCGCCTAATGAAGCACCAGAGTGTGTGAAACGCGTTGCGGAGCTATCATTGTTCAGGAAAGGCACTTAGCTATTTAGTTGCCACTGACTTTTCCACAGAGCTTAGAGTTGCTTTCACCTAGGCCGTGCTTATAGTGCCGGCGACGCGACGTCGCACAAAAGCATTGCCGCCACCGCGTGCGCTTATAGTGCACGCGACGGCGACAAGCGATGTCGCCGTCGCGAAAACTTGATGCCGGTAGAATTTGATTTTTCAAGGGCCGTCGCGTCACGTGACGGCCCTTGAACAAATCAAATTGCGGGAGTCCCGCGATGCCGCTGACCGGCGAAACATAATTTTCGCCGGTGGCGACAGGGTGACCTCACCCATCGTATCGCCGTCGGCGGCACTATAGGCAAAGCCCTAGTTAGCTCCATTGGAGGTAGTGGTTTAGCTGCAGAGACACGGCGATCGTGGTGGACTACTCCTTACGGGTATCGCGAGAGGACGCAACCCGGAAGCAACATCGGAGTACTGCAGAGCCAATTGGTCCCAGCGCGCGGGACCGATCTGTGAGCTCGGCGTCTACCTCTGGGTCTCGAAACAGCTTGTGCCAGACGATTGTGAACCTTCACTACTGGAATACCGTTTTATACATGTAAGTCACAACTTGCATTTGTTATTGTATTTTTGAATACACAATACTTTACCCTTGGTGCGCTTGCTTCTGTGCCTTTGTTTTCTGCATGGTTGATCCGCCGTTGGAGTCCCTCCGCGGTGGATGTTGGTGAAGGAGGGATGCCTTCACGCGACGGGAGCAGCAAGAGGGGAGAGTAGATCTACTTCAAGATCACCAATTTAGGAAGCATGAGCGCAGGCTGACTGTTTTGTACTGATAACCGCGTTAACATTTGACATTATTAAAAAATGGGGCTGCAGCGATATGTTTTGGCATTAAAGCTGTAGTGACTAAGACTTATATATTCATAAGTGGGTTGTGATATATGCACCTCATTAGCATATATGAACAATATGTTGGTGAATGCCTGCAGGCGAGATGGGAATCTGGGTATCCCGTATTGTTAATACTCTATGAGGTTCAAATACATTTAGCCCATTGTTTAACAGGTGAATGTACATGCACAAGAAAAGTACACGATAAATTCTTCAGTGCAGGTGTTAACTGCGCTGGTATGGTTGCTGAAGCTCAATGTAAGAATAATGTAGTATTACAAAATCTCTATATATAATAAATTAAAAGTTCAAGCCAATGTCTTCATCTCTAGGATAACCTGCAGCACATTGCATGGTGTCATCCAATGCATTACAGGTCCCTCTGGCCTCGAAGTGTTAATTCCTTCAGTACTACCAGGCCAGCAATGCATAGTTTTGCCTTGCAATTACAGTAAATAGAGTGATACACATGCTTGGCTGCTATGTAGATTCCAGTTCTGTTGTCATGTGTAGAGACAAAACAGATAAGTAGTGTAGTCTGGGCCATAAAGTTAAATAATATAATTATGGTCTCCTGTAATGATTAGTTGTGTAGATATGAAGTTAATTACCATAAATACCATAATTATCTAAGTGCAAGGCATTGTAGACCTCAACTCCAACCAAAGCAGGTTAACCCCTAAAATGCCAGATATACATTTCATTATTTATAAAATGTTTTACCAGGAAGTAATACATTGATAGTTACCTCTGGTTTTCAAGTATGTCCTGGGCACAGAGTTATGATGACAAATACATAGTTACAATGAGTGAGCAGAGGTTATCCATTATATACAAGACATTGCATGCGCAGTTAGAGATAATATATGTTATAGGCGTATGTAACCGTTACAGACCACACTAAGATGTGGTACATGGCATTCATTTCTTTGCACATGCATTACTGGCCCTTCTGTTATCTATTGTATCAAGGCGAGCATCTGAAGAAAACATTAAAACACCTGCTAAACCCTCTTGTTGCTGGTTGGTAATTGAAAGAATTGCAGTTCAAAGCTTGAACGTCTGGACGCACCAGTTCTGTAAGGAGATTTACAAGTGAAAAGGCAGATTCGTATATTGCTCCTTCAGTGACATCTAGTGGATTGTTTAAACATGGCTCTGGTCCTGGAAGGTTTTTACACGGATATGTTTGACTCGTTGCCCTAATGTGAGAGGCACATGTGGTCATTATTGGGAGGGGCATTCATATTACTATAGAATTCTGGGCCAATGGAGATTGCACTAGAGACCACATTTGTTTGCACCTTCTGGCGCTGGAAGGCAGCTTTCAGCCAATTCAAGCCAATAGATGTCTTCCAGCCCCAGAAGGCACCCGGGCAGAAGACTGCTTAGTAATGTATTGCTTCACAGGGTGGAGGTCCTTTATCTAGCCATCTTTATAGAGGAGATATAGGGTTATTTAAAGTTGCAATGCCTATTCGTTTGCAAAATTACCCAACATATTCTTAAACTTGTAATTGACTTCCTTAAACAAATGTAATCCAGCCATTTGACTGTTTCAGGTTTTTTTTTTGATTAGCCCTTCCATCAGGGAGTGCTGGTCCTTCAAAAGTTTACTCAGACCTGTAGACCAATAAAGATGAGGAAGGAGGAGAGAGGCTCCTGCCTGTGTGGGATCACACAAAACAGAATCCATAGTGGAAATGAAACGTTCCCGTGTGTTATCTTACCATGTCACCATCTTGGAAACATTGGAATGATGCGCACTCCACTACTAAGTAACAGTAGAATGTATAGTGAGCTGCTAGCACGGGTTGGATGGTGATCCACAGGACCATGTGGATATACAGTACTAAAAAAAAAACAATGGAACCTGCTGAGAGATATCCAAGCTGCCGTTTTAAAAATATATATTTTTTTCCCCATTCAATATGTGCATCTATACAATCTGCACACTGACACGTGATTAGCTAAGCTGCAGATCGAGACGTTCTCCTGTAATCGATCGCTTGCTTGGGTCTATTTAATTCAGTTCTTGCACAGCATTGTGGGCAGTGTAGTCCAGCAATATTATGTGACTGGGCAGTTACTAGATACAATTGGTGCACTGCTAGAGAGAGGGCAGGGCTCAAGAGCCAGACCCTATCCGGAGGGGAAGGGGCCGTCACTGTGGAAATGCTTCCTACATTAGAAACATTAAAAATGTCTTTAAAACATTTTTTTTTTAAATGCTACAAGTTTTTTCTCATAGTACAGAACTGATTTAAAAAAAAACCCCCACATGTAGGATGTTGCTTTAACAGAAAACAGAAGCACAACGTTAGCCTTCGCCAGGTGAAAGAAGAAGGGTAACCCCGAAATTGTGTGGATCTGTTTTCTCTCTGCATGATAAATTATTTTCGTTTATTAATTAGCAGTTATTGCAATTTGTCTTTTTGAGTGCGGCATGTTCCTTTTTTTCTTTAGCATCTTTCCATCTTACAAAAGAGTGTAACAGCTATAACACTAGAGGTAAAGACAATATATAAACTGTAATGGCGTTGGATACCAATAAATCATTAAAGCGGACGCCCGGCAGACACCTTTTATTAACATTTTATTTTTTATTATATGCAGCATGTGAGAACCTTTTTTTTTTTTCTTCAATACTGTAGTTTTTTTATTGGCAAGGTAGGAGAAAAAAGGAGCACACAAAATATAGTGGTATCAAAAGATTACCAAATGTATTAATGCATCAGAGCGTTATAGTAACGTTTCAGGACACAAAGTCTCTTCCTCAGACCAAACAGGTCTTTGTGTCCTGAAACGTTACTACATAACGCTCTGATGCATTAATACATTTGGTGATCCTTTGATACCACTATATTTTGTGTGCTCCTTCTTTTTTCTCTACCTTGCAATATTTAGGATCCAGCTTTGGGACGCCAGGATCAACGGAAGGTGAGCACCAAAAGCAAACACCTTGTTAAATTTCTTTAAACAGTGGTGTGCCATTTATAATCCTTTTTTGTATTGTAGTTTTTTTATTGTTTTTTTCCCCAAACATATTATATTTAACGGCACAGTAACAAAAAAACAAAGGCAAACCATGACATTGCAGTATGAAAGTTACACACAATCTTGAATATTAATGCCAAGCCTCCCTCTTTAAGGCTAAAGGTTATACACATTTACCCAAATAACACAAAATACAATGATAATAATAATAATAATAATAACACTTATTATTATTAAACAAACGGAAGATGTTTCCTTAAAGCAGCAGTCCAAGCTGCCGTTTTTAATAAATATTTCCCCCCCATTAATATGTGCATTAATACACTCCAGACAATAAGTAATTCGCGAAGTTGCAGATCGATCGGCGAAGATTCGGCTCGGGGGTTCACTAAATGGCTGCCAGTACAGCAGCACAGGACCAAAGATGCAAAGTCCTGTGGGGAAGATCATGTGACCAGGCAGTCACTAGATACAATTGGTGCACTGCTAGAGAGAGGGCGGGGCTCAAACAGGGGTGTGCCAAAGCCTGTTTCAGAAGAGGAAGGGGATGTTTCAAGATATCCCTGCTTCAGCACAGGTTGTGCAACCTTCGACTGAGCCACTGATTGAGCCACCTGTGGTGAAGCAGTGATATCATGAAAACCTGACCTGTTGGTGACTCTTGAGGACTGGAGTTGGCCCTCCTGCCTTAGGCACTGGGATAGAGTCCATCTGAAATGGAAGTATTCCCTGTGTTGTGTGTTCCTCCTCCCTGGTGCTGTAACAGTGGGAGTGTATTCCCGGTCTTGTGTTTCCTTCACCCATCGCTTGCTCCCTCATTGTTATACAACCAGTCAGTAGAAGGGAGGGATACGTTGCCAGCGCAGGGTCCTGCGCCGCGCGTTCCGCCGCGCACACTATAACCTCAGCCTAATACTGTATAGTAAGCAGCAATCCTATGTATAATGATTTTTAATATCCTGCATTAACAGGGGGTTGGGAGATCCCCTGAAGCTCCTACGTTGACCCAGCACATCCGGAGACCCCCCCCAGTTTAGGAGTGACGATCTCGAGGTAGAATGGAGTTCCACCGGGCAAACAAAACGGTGTCAGGGCCCTCTCCAGTGGGCCAATAGAAAAGTACTTTGACGCTGTCGCCATGTTTGTTAGCCTCCTCCACAACAAACGCTTCCAGGAACTGGGGCTCCACCAATGACATCCGGTTCAGGTAGGGTTAAAACGAAGTAAAATAGAAAAAGAATAAGCAGCTGGGAGTGCTGCTTTAATTAACTATATACTGGGGGGCGGGCGCTGGATTTTCTGGGTGGGCACGGCAGTTATATTGGTCCCGTGCTCTCCCCCCAGGCATTTAAATTAAATGCCGGGGGTCCATGCAAGGCCTCTATTACACACTTACATTCTCTTCCAGCGTCGCGTCTTCATGATTACCCGGTGCCAAGTGACGGCACGTTACCATGGCAACGTGACGTCACATGACAACGCGCGCCATTTGAAAAGAGGCGCAGAGGAGAGCGGGCAGGGGTGCGCACCCCTGGACTATATCATATATAATGGATACCTATAATCTATAAAAACATCTTTTACACTAGATGGAGCCTGAGATCCACAAGAAGTACCCATCATCCCGAGTCAGACGATGCATGTACGTTTGGTATTTGCTTATGCCATGTAATTGTCTAACTGCATTACTGGGCGTAATAAAATCTGTCCCGTGAATAGATAGGCATCAGATTCAATTAGGTTAATTTCTCTTTGGGGACAAGGAAGGACAATGACAATAAAGGTGCAGTTCTGCTCCCGACTCAAATTACCATTACTTTCCCTTACACACACTGATTGCATCCGTGTTTTGTCCAATTATCCTGCAGTTTTCTATGTTGCCTTAAATATTTATGTATAATAATTATTACAGTGACTATTACCGATGGGCTCAGTACGTGCTTTGTCTGAAAATTGTTTTATTGAAGCTATGAAATCTCCTCACCATACCTAATTAAAGCTTTGTACCTGTTGTCCTCGCTTTACAACGAATGGCATATCCAACGCTTTACAATGCAACCCCATGGGCCGTTTTTCGACGCCGGAATGCGTTATCCAACCGCTCACCACCACTGATTAACATGGGACTCACTTTACAACGGTGTCACTATCCAGCGCTACTTCCAGAACCGATTCCGTTGGATAGCCGAGGACCACCTGTACATTCTGTATGTTCCTTGTAATGTTATTATTAGTGCTTTACGACGATATTTCATGTCTACGTTTGCAAAGCCATGAAAGAAGTGTTACAAACTCTAGGGAAGGTGACGTATAGATGTGCAAGTGTTACAAACTCTAGGGAAGGTGACGTATAGATGTGCAAGTGTATACCAAACTCTAGGGAAGGTGACGTATAGATGTGCAAGTGTTACAAACTCTAGGGAAGGTGACGTATAGATGTGCAAGTGATACAAACTCTAGGGAAGGTGACATATAGATGTGCAAGTGATACAAACTCTAGGGAAGGTGACGTATAGATAGATGTGCAAATGTTGGCAATTGGAGTTTGCAATTTTCTTTTAGAAAAATTTTACGTAAATTTCTCCATTTTCGATCCGTTTTCACAAAAAAAACACAGTTTGAATATTGGTAATTTTACCATTGGGCCAAAATATTGAGAAAATCAGGGAAAACATGGTGCCATTTTCCCTCAGATTTTCACATGAATTTACCATATATGCATGTACATGTGACCTCGCATGTTGACCCCATAACCAAGCAAATGTTTCGGGGGCAAAAAAAGTGATCGATTTTGTGAGATTCGGAAACTTTTGACACATCCCCCAGACATGGCTAAGAGCTTTAACCATGTCGAATGTCCAACATCCAACACTAAGGCCGAGTCCATGCTCCCTGCTTGCTCGCTGAGGCGCGCTGAGGCTCAGGGAAAGCGGGTGCTTTCCCTGGCCTTGCGGTTGCTTACCGCACGCGCTCTCAGCAGCCATCAGGGGGCGGTCCGGAGGCGGGTGCGTCACTGGCCGGGGGCGGGCCAGTGACGTCACGGAGCTGGTTCGCCCTCATTGGGCGAACCGCTCACGTGACCGGCCTGTCTCGCCGGCAAGCGGGGGGATTTTAAATTCCCCTAAGACCTGCGCTTCCGCAAGCGCGCGGAAGCGCAGGTGAGCCCCTACTAAAGCCGCTCTAATTGCGGCTGTAGGGGCTCAGTGCTGAGCGGGAGCGCGCGTCAGCACGTTTCCGCAAGCAAGCAGCAAACATGGCCGAGGCCTTAGAAGGAACATTGCCTTTAATGCACCGATTAATTATTCTTCACAAAAAAAGCAGAAATCTGTGAGTGGACTTATTAAGACAGATTCACTAAACCACATAAACATTTTTTTCTCGGCCGAGCACTGATTACTTGAGTTGCCATATTAAGTACATTTTGAAGATTATTGCTCATTCTCATACTGGCAAAGTGAAATAATTGAGACACGAGGCGGATTATTTACTAAAATCCCCTGACTGCAAAAGAATTGTGCCAGATTTATAAAAGGAAAATATTCCAGGGTTTGGATGGGAGTAACGCACTGCCCTTAGGTTTGTCCTAACTACGCTGTACGCTGTAAGTCGTGCCCGCTTGCATGTTTTTATACGGGCTGTTTACAATCAGCGCTCCACTGGCGAATTAAAGGGGGGCCCGCCCCTTTCACTTCCTGTCCGGCCACCGGTACCTGGAAGCGATTACGTGATCGCTCAAGGTGGGAGGAACCATAATTACGAAGGTCGCAGGAACCTTTGGTACTGACGAGGTTAATGCTGTGCCCTTTCTGGCTGAAAATGTAACAGCCTGATGTGGAGTGAGCGTTGAAGATGCAGGTTAACGCTTAGATTAACACCTTGTTAAGACTTCTGTCCATGTCCGCCCAAGTGACTTAATGACCTGCCCAAACACTCCATTATACAATACACACCGGATATACCTGGGTAATATGCTAATATAAATCATGTGAATATACTTTGTTTATCCCAATTAACGAGATAAATAGCGGCTGTTGTTTCTGCATATAATAAACAGTGTTGATAAACGTTAAAGTCAAGAGAAATAAGGCCCGTTACATTTTTAGGTAACCTGACATGATTTGCACTGATTTGGTGCCTGAGGCCCAGCGAGATCAGATGACTTGCCCAAGGTCACCACGAGCTGACAGATTGCAATGGGCAGAAACCAGTCTTAAACTGGTGGGACCCCCCACTTCAAAGACTATCACACTGTGACAGGGTAAATAAAAGCCACCAGCTATATGCCTGGCAGACATATGTTTAGCCTGCAATGCAGCAGTGACTAGGTTAACTTCAGCTGGGAACCTCAGGACAATTAGTTGTATCCCAGCTGCCTAATCAAGGTGTGTTAAAAACCCCAGGCTGCAGACACATGGGGCTGGCTGTTGAGGAGAGAGGAGTAAGCTACTGAAGAGATTACTGATACAAGGTATGTGAGCTAAGTAGATGAATTATGAACTGTCTGTCCCCTGCATAGAAAAGGGTAGCTGCCTTCTTTTTAGACTGTCTGCTAAAGAGAACTGTTTTGGTTTGGTCTGCTGAAGAAAAGGCCATTTTTCTTTTGTTTGCTGATGAAAAGCCATTTTTTTCCTTTTGTTTGCTGATGAAAAGCTATTTTTGTTTTGTGTGCTGTATATCTTTTGAGGCTAAATAAATAAGCCTGGTCAAGAAACCCGCGTGTGTAGTTGCATGTACCCTGCAACACACACTCACCTCTAGGACCCTTTGAGTCACATGCGCAACGGTATCAGTAACATTGGTTTACACAAGAAGAGAAGAGTGCGCTGCTTACTGCCACAAGCCGGGTCACGATTCCTGGAAGCATTTAATGGTGTGATGCAAACCAGGAAATCCTTAACAAATAACACATCCAGGGAAAAACAGATCCCTCTAGGGCACTCACTTCTCAAGTTTTATGCAGATGTGTTGATTTTAACCTATCTGCAGATTTACAGACAACCGAATGTTTTCTAACTCCAAATTAACCCATTGATGAGCCTTTCTTCTTTTCAAGTGTGACACACACACACCACACAACACACACACACACACACACAAAACACACACACACACACACACACACACAGAAATTAAAATAATGGAAAGGAACTAGAAGTTTTTGAAGACTAGGTCAATGGCCTCCGACAGGGGGGAGAGCAGGAACATCTATCCCAAGCCCAATTTATGGTATTTGCTGCTTGGGTGGGCCCCCCAGTTCCCACACCGTTGTTTACATGTGGGTCCCGGGGGAGGAGGGGGGGGGTGGAAGGTGGCAAACAGGGGGGTGAGTGAGAAACCCGTGTATTGTGCCCGTGCTCACGTATGGATGTGACCCGTGTATCCTAGCCGTGCTCACGTATGGATGTGAGACTTGGCCTCTAAATGCTGATCACAATTCGGAAACTTCAGACGAAGTTACTCGAAGAGAGAGAGAAAAGAATGTATGGGTTCGAAACCAAACCAAATTCTGTGACATCATCACAAGGGTGAAGAAATGAGAATGGCGGTGGCCCGGACATATCGCACAATGAAATGACCAGCGTTGGACAAGGATGATACTCGACTAGATTCCAAGGAAGATGAAAGGACCAAGACGACGAGCAAAGGTAACATGAGAGGATAAAATCAGGCAATGTATTGGAGCAACTTGGAGAAGTGAGACTTCGTCCCGCAGTGGGGAGACAAGGGCTTTAGGTGAGGATGATGATGATGATAATGAATGATGATGCAGACATATGTATATTATGCATTTTAATAGTTATTTCTGTATTTATGCCTATTTCATCATATTTGTGCAGCTCGTACTTAAACGACGAATATAATTCTGGAGCAATTCCACCGTTTCTGCGAACTGTACCGAGTTATAAAGCAGCGTTTCATAAAGTGACACATTTTGGTAAGATTATGCCAAAGAGCTTGCAATCTGGAGTTGTGTTTCTCACAAGAGGATATATCACAGCGCAAAACAAAGGTATTTATTTTGGTGTCTGGGAAAACAGGAAGGGCCACAGAACACAGTTTTGAAGACCTTGTAGAATCCGTATCTGAAGATACACCGGGAAGGAAGTTACATTTGGAATCACTAAACAGGAAATGTTTGCTTTTATTCCGATTTCTTCCCCCCTGGAAGATTATACAAATGTTTTGCATTTTTTTTTTTTTAAATGTTTAGAAGTGGTGTATACCCGTTGCTGCCCAGAGGAACCTGCAACCCTACATTGAATTTCTGTACTAAATGTTTCAGGCAATGAAGGGGTTAACAATAGTGTTTGCACTGTATTTAAATGCCAACGCTTATTCTACTAGGGGCATTCCCGTTACACAAAATAGTTCTCCGATTTGCACTAAAAAGATAAAAAGATACACAAGTCTTTACCTCCTAAAGCTGCAGTCCTGCCAAAGCATAGGAGTTTAACCGATACCATGTTAATATGTTACCCCCTCAGTATCGGAAGGTTACATGTGGTTGCGGGCAGCTCTCCCGCTGCAACAAGGTCGCCGCTGGCGTTTGGCCGCAGAGACCTGCAGTCGCTCCGCCGGAGGCCACTTTTATGATGAGGTAAGTTTTAGGTTATGGGGTTAACGTAAGAGGTTTTATCTGTTACGTTAGGGGGTTTAGGGTAGGAGGTTAATTTAAGGAGTTTTAGGGGTTAGGGTAGGGGGTTAATTTAAGCAGTTTTAGGGGTTAGGGTAGCGGGTTAATTTAAGCAGTTTTAGGGGTTAGGGTAGGGGTTAATAAAAGGTGTTTTAGGGGTTAGGGTAGGGGGTTAATTTAAGGAGTTTTTAGGGGTTAGGGTAGGGGGTTAATTTAAGGAGTTTTAAGGGTTAGGGTAGGGGGTTAATGTAAGGAGTTTTAAGGGTTGGGGTAGAGGGTTAATTTAAGGAGTTTTTAGGGGTTAGGGTAGGGGGTTAATTTAAGGAGTTTTAGGGGTTAGGGTAGGGGGTTAATTTAAGGAGTTTTAGGGGTTAGGGTAGGGGGTTAATTTAAGGAGTTTTAAGGGTTAGGGTAGGGAGTTGACTTAAGGGGTTTTAGAGTAACGGGTTAAGGTTTTTTGGGTCGGGGTATCGTTAAGATTAGGGGTTTCTCGGGTAAAGGCTAAGATTAGGGACTTACCTTGGAGGCAAAGCAACCGGTTACTGAGTGTCCCTGTGGCGAGGTCACTGACAGCTAAACGCCGACGGTCACTCGGTCGTGCTGAATGGGCCGCGATCAATGTCCCAGACCGCTGAGTATGTCCTGCTCTTTATTGTATAGTTAAAATCATGGTTTTCTTAATATCTCGCCTTCTGGGGTTACCATGGTAACCTTTAGACTGCACTGGGCTCAGGGGAGAGCTCCACTTTAACCTTCCGGAACATTTTTCAAAAGCTTCGTATCTCCTGAACGGAGCCTCAGGTTGCAAAAATAAAAACAGTGTTGGAAAAGGCAGGGAGAGATCTCCTAAAGTCAAACTTTTGCCAACAGTGAAAAAGAAATGATTGAATATACAATACAATATATATCGCTCGGATCCCGTCTGTCATTTTCAAACTATTGTATAGATAAGGTTTGGCCTCATAAAACAGAGCATATAAGATAGCAGAGTCATTGGTACGATAGTCCCAGCTCACCGAGCTTGCAATATTGGTAAATTCCCACCTCCTAGTGCCGTGTATACCAAATCTGGATTTATGAATCTGTCTAGTAGCCAGGTGTACAGATTTATTTGTCCACTGGCCATTGGTATTGGGCAACGGTGGAACTGCACTGCGTATACGCATCAACCTCCTGTCGTTGTGTACACAGTGGCAGCTAATGTGGAGCAGAGGGTGATCCATCTGTTCAGCTACTGTAATATCACTGGCGAGGAGGAGGGAAGTTTCCCATTGAGTGAACACCTGCCATTGAAGAAGAAAGCTCGCTGCAGTGATTTTAAATAGAGAAGAGTCAACAATTTGGACTCCAGAGTTATCCCCTTAGTTGCTGGCAGTAAATGTAACACAATTCTGAAAATGGGTTAACTGCACACTAAAGAAGGCTACTATGTATACACACAAGTGCTTCTCCATTGCATTCAGGTGCTATTCATTTTGTTTACATTGCCCTTAGGTTTGAAACAAAATGAAAAACAGGACACCGGTCACTACTTTGAAGTACCAGCGTGTGTCGGTTTAAATATGCTGTGTTTGCCAAACAAATGTCAACACAAATACAAGCAAACGGTGACGTGTAAAACTGTCCCAGCTCCCTTCAACGGTGCCATTATTCTGACTGCACTGCAGTGCTAAATATCTGAAAAGTAATATTATTGTTGAAGGATTGTGGTACTGAGTTTATACGAGGTTCCTGTGCAGACATTGGAATCAAGCCTTCAGTTCGGTTGAGATTTCCCATGTCATGGTCCTTATTTTCTGAATTTCCAGTTATTAAATGATTTCCATGATGTGACTGTGCATGAGGCCAAGCCTCCCTAACCTACTGTGTGCAGAGATTAGCGCTCCACAGTCTATTCTGTATTCATGGCGTGCAAGTTGAAGCTTTCTCTACTTTGATGATGCATGCACTGGCAGCCTGTAAAATGGTGAATTTATTTCCAGATTGGCTTGCTGACACACAAAGCCCGACATGACCGGATATCTGAGAGAGCTTCTAGCTCCCTACACTCCCATTCACTCACTTCCATCAGCAGGTGAAGGACGTCTAACAGTTCCCAGAATCCCAGTGACTTCCTTTGGGACCTGAGCTTTTAGCCACGCTGCTCCCACCCTTTAGAACAGTCTGTCTCATTCAGCGCGTGAGGCCCCTCTCTGGGAATATATAATAACAGACTCAAGAACTACCTGTTTACCCAGGCATTTAATTAATGAACGTTGGTGACATGGGTGTAAACAATGATTACATACTGTGCTACAAAATGTAGAATCCCTTTAGATATCTAGATTAACGTCTTCATGTCTTGAAAAGAGCATCTCCTCTCACTTCATCATGTTTGAGGGGTGAGGTTTAGCACCCTGAAACATGTTCTTTGTGCATATGGCATAAATAAATGAAGCTTATTAGCTCTTGCGGCACATATCAGCTGTTTTCTCACTCGCACAGAGTTGCACTGGGATCCAGGCAGAGGCGCCATTAAAAGGAATCATACAGCGAGTGTGCCAGAATCGTGTTTTGTGTCTGCATTACCGTAACAACATGCTGTGTGTGGGTGTGTAGGAATGACTTGCAAAGCATTTGCTTCCTTATTGGCAGAGGCACAGGTCCCTGCTGTTCTGCACGTCTCAGCCAGGAATTAGTGGAGCACCCTGCAGGTGATGAATTGTGTTTGCTACCTGTGATTCTGTTATTCCAGTCATCACCACTGGAGGCACCAGAGCTTCACTTTTATATTCATCTAATTCACTTAACAGTACTGGGCAATGATATACTACACAGGCTGAATGTGCCCTCAAAAAGCCAACACCTTATCCTTCCCGTTCACTAAGGCAGTGGACGATATGGGGGGAGAAATGGAGATGGGAGGGGGAAGACAGAGTGATGCGGTGGTGGGGGGCGGAGAGAGAATGACATGTAGGTGTGGGAGACACAAGGGGGGAGTGGAAAACATTGGGGGATTGGTTATATGGAGGGTAGAGAGAGTAACATGGGGGTGGAAATAGGTGACATAGGAGAGGGACTGCGTCTCCTGGTGCCCCTGCATTGCAGCCGTTGGTAAGAGCTCCTCTCCGCCCTCTCTGGTCAGCATCTTAATACATCCATACTGTCACGCTCCTGTTCTTACCCTCAGAAATAGTATTGGGCCCAGGAGAGGAGCAATACCCTCTTCATGAGAATGCCTTCATAAGCCAGCTGCCCGGAGGGAGCAGCTCTGATCCGTGGCAGCACCAGCCCATGCCCCTGCGACACAGTGTAATATGTGCTCCCTGTAACTCCTCCCTATCGCGTCAGAACATAAACACGCCCTACATGACCAGCCCAATGCAAAGAGCATTAACGGGGTCAAAATAGCTTGATACATTGGCAGACAGGGAAACTAATGTTTAAAGTGTATTTGTGTGTCAATTTTAAAGAACAATTCGATTTCTTTTACATCCCTCTAAGTCCGTGCCGGGTTCACTGGTTGAGCTGTATTACAGGTGAAATCTGTGATGCTCCGTTTAAAAAGAGACATGTTCTTTGTTGATGTAACCTTTTAATAATCGTTGTACTGGAGCTGTTGGAACAGAAGAAACACTCGCACTCTAAGGACTCAAAGAAGGATCCCTGGCACTGAAAGCGTTAGAAGATACTATCAGCATCTTATAAACGCTGTCCTGACAAGCCAGGCAAAATTATTTCCAACTGAAAAGGAGCAGAAAAAACACATTTAACAAGATATGACACAAAGCTAAAGCATGTCAGGAACAATTAGAGCTGCATAATCAGTTTGCCTGTGATACAGCCCTCATTCACCCCCTATAGCACAGGCTTTTAACATCCATAGTATCTGTCCTATGCATTCCTGAAAATGCCATATAATCCTGCAGCACGTAAACCTCTTCAGATGAGAATTGCATGCTTGGAACAATACTTAACATGCTGCATTAAAGATGGTCATCTGTATGACGTTGTAACGGTCATAAGCGTTTTCTCTGGGGAGAGCAGAGTTCCTAGAAGCTTATTGGGGTAATTATTACCTTTGCTGACCCTTTCACTTCTGTAACATCTTTTTGTTTTTTACCGTTTGTAAGATTTGCCTCATAACTTCTGATTTGATGAGAACTTTTATTTTACCCGCAGAGTTTAATCAACCTGAAGCCTATGCCTAAATAGCATCACAACAAATAGACAGAATGTACAATACACGCAGGTTTTTTTTCCTCTTTTTTTGCTAAGCATCGGTGCCTTGGGGAACAAATTTGTGCCGATGCAGAGTTGAAACCTGTGCTATGAACTCGTTCTTAGAAACAGTCACTTACCCTGCCATGTACTGACAGGTCCCCAAAAAATAGGTTGGCATTCATATTCTCACAAAGTAGAAAACTACTGGAGTATTTCAAAAGGTTATTTTTTTTTTTACTAACTAAATTGTGCTGCTCTTTAAAGAGCAAGGCATTTTGTATGTGCAGCATCCTATTCCTGGCTTCTTTAAAGAGATATTGAGGGCCGATTAGGTAGAGCAAGGACAGTTACAGTAGTGCGTGGGTAACATGCTCCCCTTACCTGTAAGGGGCTTATTCTATACCTGCAGAAGTGGCCAAATGGGACGTTTTGGGCTGAAATTCCCTATTGACTCGATTGGCAGCTTTAGGCAGGTATAGAATAAGCCCCTAAAGAATTTAGGTTTTATTTGAAACATTACTATGCGGTATTAGCGTTTACTACTACGGGGCAAAATTCAAACGCTTGAAATACTGCCACTAGTTACTGTGCTGCTGGCCCTGTTTAAAGCAGCAGTGCCCGCTTCCAACACAAAAACAGTCTTTAAGAAGCATTTTTATGTTTTTCCACGATTACTATCCTGCTTGTTTTGGGTCTGCACAAGCGACTTTTTCTTCTTCTTGTACAGGCGGTCCTCGGTTATCCACCGGAACCCGTTCTGGAAGTAGCGTTGGATAGTGAAACCGTTGTAAAGCGAGTCCCATGTTAATCAGTGGCGGTGAGCGTCGGATAACGCGTTCCGGTGTCAAAAAACAGCACAGAGGGTTGCATTGTAAAGCGTTGGATACGCCATTCGTTGTAAAGTGAAACGTTGGATAGCGAGGACTACCCGTATTTAAATATGGATTTCCTATTAAAGAAGTAGTGGGAATGCATTTCACTGTAGCAAAATGTGGGTGACAAAACCACGCTGAGAGGAACAGCATTACTGAATCGGGCGGCATAGACACTTCATGGAGCAGGGGTTGCATTTCAAGGCAGACTACAGAGCATCAACGCTGCCCCCCTGATGTTAGACTGGATTATTTTAGGTCATTAATTTTGATACATTCGATTTTTGGCACCCGGAGACAGGCTTTTTTTTAATGCAAAATTGCTCATAGACATGCACAGATGAGTATCCTTCTGTTTTTTCTTCTTATTTGTGACATGACGTATGTTTTCTGTCATAAACAAATGGTGGATGGTGGCTTTGTTTCACTTTTGCTCATAGTAATTAACGCTGATATATTGTTTGGTGATGGATGCTGCTTATTGCCTAAATGTTCCTTACCCGGCTTAATGAGATTGGCTATATTTGAGGCATAGTGAGCGTGTTGGTCTCTTTTTGTTGAGTGCTGTGGATACCTTGAATGTCTACACCAGGGCTTTGCAACCCCAGTTTTCAAAGGCCACCAACAGGTCAGGTTTTATGGATATCCCTGCTTCAGAATAGGTGGCTCACTGGGCCACTGATTGAGCCACCTGGGCTGAAGCAGTGATATTCTTAAAACCCGACCTGGTGGTGGCCCTTGAGGACTGGAGTTGGCCACACCTGGTCTACACGTTATTCTGATTGGGTCTCCTGGGGGACAGCGCACATCCTGCGTGCAACATTCCTTTACAATATATACCTGCACGAGCATATCCTGCGTGCAACATTCCTTTACAATATATACCTGCACGAGCATATCCTGCGTGCAACATTCCTTACAATATATACCTGCACGAGCACAATCCTGCGTGCAACATTCCTTTACAATATATTACCTGCACGAGCATATCCGCGTGCAAACATTCCTTTACAATATACCTGCACGAGCATATCCTGCGTGCAGCATTCTTACAATATATACCTGCACGAGCATATCCTGCATGCAACATTCCTTACAATATATACCTGCACGAGCAATCCTGCGTGCAGCATTCTTACAATATTATACCTGCAACGAGCATATCCTGCGTGCGACATTCCTTTTACAATATATACTGCCCGAGCACATCCTGCGTGGCACATTCCTTACAATATATAACATGCCACGAGCACATCTTGCGTGCGATATCCTTTACAATATTACCTGCACGAGAACTCTGCGTGCAAACATTCCTTTACAAATATATACCTGCACGCGAGCATATCCTGCGTGCGACATTCCTTTACATATATACCTGCACGAGCTATCCTGCGGCAACATTCCTTTACAATATATACCTGCACGAGCACATCATGCGTGCAACATTCTTTACAATATATACCTGCACGAGCATATCCTGCGTGCAACATTCCTTTACAATATATACCGCCACGAGCATATCCTGCGTGAAACATTCCTTTACAATATACCTGCACGAGGCATATCCGCGTGCAACATTCCTTTAAATATATACCTGCACGAGCAATCCTGCGTGCAAACATCCTTTACAATAATACCTGCACGAGCATATCTGCGTCAAATCCTTTACAATATATACCTGCACGAGCACATCCTGCGTGCAACATTCCTTTACAATATATTAACCTGCACGAGCATATCCTGCGTGCAACATTCCTTTACCAATATACCTGCACGAGCATATCCTGCGTGCAGCATTCCTTTACAATATATACCTGCACGAGCATATCCTGCATGCAACATTCCTTACAATATATACCTGCACGAGCAATCCTGCGTGCAGCATTCTTTACAATATATACCTGCAACGAGCATATCCTGCGTGCAACATTCCTTACAATATATACTGCCCGAGCACATCCTGCGGGCACATTCCTACAATATATAGACTGCACGAGCAATCTGCGTGCGATATCCTTTACAATATTACCTGCACGAGACTATCCTGCGTGCAACATTCCTTTACTAAATATATACCTGCACGCGAGCAATCCTGCGTGCACATTCCTTTACAATATATACCTGCACGAGCATATCCTGCGTGCAACATTCCTTTACAATATATACCTGCACGAGCACATCTGCGGCAAACATTCCTTTACAAAATATACCTGCACGAGCATATCCTGCGTGCAACATTCCTTTACAATATATTACCCTGCCACGAGCATATCCTGCGTGAACATTCCTTTACAATATACCTGCACGAGGCATATCCGCGTTGCAACATTCCTTTACAATATATACCTGCACGAGCATATCCTGCGTGCAACATTCCTTTACAATATATACCTGCACGAGCATATCCTGCGTGCAACATTCCTTTACAATATATACCTGCACGAGCACATCCTGCGTGCAACATTCCTTTACAATATATACCTGCACGAGCATATCCTGCATTTGTGTACTGTCATACAAACAAAAGACAGGGGAGCCCAACGCTGCATCCAACTGACAAAAAATATAAAGTAATAAGTATAAAGTTTAAATACTTCCAAAATAATAATATTTACTTGGTTATTTAGTTAAACCCTTTGGCCAAAGCGTCATTAGCCTGCATACCAACGCCACGGTATAACCAAAATTAATGCAGGTCCTAACACTACACTGTGAACCCTTCCCGTTACCTCTGTATGAGGGGAAGCAACCACAGTGAGTCCTGTCCATTCAGCAAAATCTTTCTTTATATTTAATAAATAGTGCAAAGACCCTTTTTCACTTGAAGGAGTGCGTCTATCTTCCTTCATTTTACCACAAAGGTAATTTGTATGCTATTTAAGCTCTCCCTGATTACGTTGAACTGTTTGATAGGGATAGTCATCACGCAGAAACTGTGCTGTACAGTTAAGTAATACAATGACCACATTGTTCATGTATCATAAAAGGGTAAATTTAATGGAGAAATCAGTCAACTTGCTGCTTTTAGTTTCTCACATCAGTGGATAGTGAACAGTTACATTTTGTTCCATATAAAGACACTGAATGCCACCCAACTGATGTGAAGTATCGATTTTCCTCAGGATCATCACCTTGGAATTCCCCTGATTCTGTGCAGGAATACTGATTTAAAGCAAAACAAAGCGGAATTGGATCTATGCTACCCCACATAGAATAAAGCCTGCTTTGGCTGTTAAATGGTATGTGAATAGATGCATTTAATCTATTTTGTAACTGATGGCCTAATCATGGTGTATGCTCTTCCCAAATATTATTATTGTGAATAAATGGGTTATTAAAGCAGCAGTCCAAGTGGCTGTTTTGTGTTTTTTATTTAATTTCCCCCTTTAATATGTGCCTCAATACAAACCACACAATGATCAGTAATTCGCTTAGTTGACGATCGATCCGTTCTCCTGTGATCGATCAGCGAAGATTCGGCTCGGGGGTTCACTAAATGACTGCCAGTGCAGCAGAAGAGGAGCAAAGATGCAAAGTTCTGTGGGGAAGATCATGTGACCAGTAAGTCACTAGATACAATTGGTGCACTGCTAGAGAGAGGGCAGGGCTCAAAAAGGGGTGTGCCAGAGCCTGTTTCAGATGAGGAAGGGGAAGTGACTTTTTAAATAGTTGCTATAGAAACAAAAAATGCTTGTTACATTATAATATATTAAAAATGTATTTTCTCATAGTACAGAACTGATTTATTTTAAAAAAAACATGTAGGATATTGCTTTGACTGCAGCTTTAAAGCACTCATAAAATATGCATTTTTTTACTTTACTGTTTCTTTAAAATGTATTTTTAAATCATGATTCATACTTAATCAATAGAAACTGAAATAATAATTTCCTACAGAAGATAACAGCAACCATATGATACATTTATGACAAATCTAACGCTTCACAATACAAGATGTTTCTGGAGTGCAACAGTATAATTTAGTAATGACAGAAGCACACACATGAGCTTACAATACAAGCAAAGGCCAACATTTATATGGTAGATTGAATTGTGTGTAAGCTATAGATTTGAAATAGGGGGGGAACAGGTATCAGGGCGTAAACATTTCATTAAGGGCGGACCACTATGAATACAGAAAAACGCAGTGTGACAGCACATAGACGATCCAGCGTGATATTGTACACGGATTGCGCACGTCAGCTGGTTTGCATTATTTTTTAGCACAGTGCTGGTTATGAATTTTACCCCTTCACTGATACGCCCAGAAATATGTTGATTCTTTAAAGTCCCACTTTCTTTCTGACACATCATCAAAGGACCTCCCAGAGAGTTCAGAGAAGCTTAGCAAAATAACTATTCTTTAGTATCTTATGCACTTTAGGGTTTAAACAAGATTGCACCCCTAACCTTCGCAATTAAAGGAAATCTCCTTTCTTCAAAACAGTCATGATACTCCTCATCGTTGTTTTTCAAGTTCATGGATCACTCCCTCCTCAAGAATTCCTATGAGTAGATAAGGGTAAAGGGTAGTTGGGATAACTGAAGTACACAGTGGGAAAGAAATTACATTATTCAATTGTAAGGATCCCCCAGGGTTTTGTGCTTTGATGATTTCTAACAAGACCATACTGTAAAACCGTAGAAAATGACGGCAGATAGTCTATTGGGCCATGCTATCTGCAAGTCATTTATACTCACTGGAAGTCAATCTCAACCAGCTTTAGCTTCATAGGCTGAAGTGGAGTATCTTGCACCAGACACTTTACATTAAAATTGCAATTTTTGTTCCAGAAAACCCCAAGGTTACGGACTTATGTACCTTCAAGTTAGTGGATCTTCGCATTTATTGTAAAGTTTTAGAACATACTTGCTCTGTTCTTTCCCATTTCCTTAAATGCTTCGTGGTTTTCTTGTGTCTATCCCCAGCATGTGGAAATCCTTTATTGTATTTGCTCTGCCAGCTTTTAATTAAATAAGGACTCTCACATTTCTTATCATTCTACAACCTTCACGATTCTCTGTCCTGTACCACAATTTACAACCACAAAAAGTCTAACATTCTTTGTCACACTGCCCTTTTCTCTATTGGCCTTCTCTCTTGTACAGGTATTGCATGTCAGTGGTTTATCTTTTTTTTCCCAAAAGCCAGTGCCAGGTGTCTACTGCGGTGTAATCTGATAATTATTTTTTTAAGCTACCAATTATCATAATGTTTCTGATGTCTGAAGCATGGCGGCACCAGTGTGCCACCCAACTTCTGGTTCACAACCACAAGGTTGCTTGGGTAACGATTATGTGGTCACAATGTGTCACTTGATGAAATTAGGGGAAAAGGATGGGCTTTATATTCAGCCCAGGTCCTACTCACCGCTCAGATGTGATCACCATCTCATTTAGAAAACAAGCACACATGGTATAAGGCCTTGGTCCCGCTGCGTCCGGTGGCGCGTGCGGCTGCGTGTGCCACCAGCCCCTTACCTGCACTCTTTGTTTGTCCCCGCTGCCTCCTCCCTCTGTGGCTCACTATGTGCTGTGACACGTCAGCCGGCCAGCGCTACCAGAAGAAGGTGTTCTGGAGCGTTGACGCGTCACGTGGTGCGCGTGTGAGCCAATGAGGAGGTGAGCAGGGAAGGAGCTCGTAGGGAGGTGGCCTGTTTTTTTTTTTTTGCCGGCTCAGTTTAATTCAGGAGGAGGGAGCCTGGCCTCCGGGCTCCTGCACACCGGAGGAGGGCAGGGGGGTACGAACGGACGGACCCTCCGTTCAAACCACGCCCCACCACCCGCTCAAACCACGCCCCCCCACCCGCTCAAACCACCCCCCGCTCCGGCTCCCGCTCCCTACAGACCGCAGATAGCGGTCTGTACCTCTCAGCGCGCTGCCTGCTTGCAGTGCGGGCGCGCTGACTGAGGGAGCGGGGCCTTAGCCTTAGGTTCCCTAAACTTCACAAGACGCAGGGACGGGAGGTATTAGTAAGGGATCTAAATACTTGCAGCCTTGTTGGTACCTGCTGTGTCTCAATTGACACATTAATTATGAGCAGTGTATGTCTGTCATTTTATTTGACTTTCATAGAGCTATATAATGGAGCTAAGCCTGGATCTAACAATCTCTTCACTATAGTATGACAATTCTAATTTCAAAAGATAGACCAAAAATTATTTTATCCCAAGAACAACACTGCAATTTTTCGGTAGCCCCTTTGTCTTTTCGTTCCACGCAGAGTCTGGGTTGAGACATTCTGATTTTACTACTGAAGTACTGGGTTGAGACACCTTGTAGCACTGAGCGCACCTCTTGTCAGAGATGTCCCTGATGGGAGTTGAACTCAGGTCCTTTCTGCTCATATTCTGCAGTTCTTCCTCGCTACCACCAGGACTGCTGATCCTGACTGCCTTAGTCTGTAGACAACTCACTACAGATCATCATGAGATAATCACCTGCACCTGTCCCATGCCTCCAGCCTGACCTATATAAACCTCCTCTTCCTGTTCCTTGTTGCTTGTTTATACTGGTACTTCCTGGATAGACTAGCTCACTGCTCATTGTTGTTCCTGTTATTGTTGCCAGTCCCCTGCTTGCCCTTTTGACTACGCATCTCACTGCCTGCCCTGGACTTTTGCCTGTGACCCCGACTATGCATCTCGATGTCCTGCCTTGAACTTTTACCTGTGACCCCGACATACGCCTCTCGCTGCCTGCCCTACGATTTCCATCTACTGGGATCCATCCACAGTTGCCACAAGACTTGACACCTCTTCATATATAATGTATGTTGGTAGCCGACCCGAAGCCTGTTTTTCTCTTTCTTGTGCATCTCTGAGATAATGTGACCTTTACTTTTCAAGCTCCCACAGTCTCTGCCGGCAGCAAAATGCCACGAATCATCAGAGCTTGTAGCAAACATGGAAAAGGAAGTGACCGAGCGAAAAAAGTTTCTAACTTCATGTATCCTTTCACTTCTCAGCTACGCGTCAAGAGAATCTCTGGACTCAAGCAAAGAGAGAGCTGTTGAAATATTACGAATTGCCGACCATTTTACTAAAGGTGTAGTCATACCAAGAAAAAGTGTGGCGCAATGGAATAGGCATTTATTTATTTATAAAATGTGTTACCAGGAAATAATACATTGAGCGTTTCCGCTCATTTTCAAGTATGTCCTGGGCACAGAGTTTAGATGACAAATAATACATGGTTACAAATGCAGTTACATAAGTGAACAGGGTATACATTATATACAAGACATAGCATGCGCAGTTAGAAATAATATATATTATAGGCGTATGTAATAGTTACAGACCAGATTAAAATGTGAGACAGCTTTAGTTTTGAAAGAACTTAGACTGGTGGCGGCTGTGAGAGTCTCCGGTATTGTTCTAGTTTTTGGTGCATGGTAAGAGAAGGAGGAGCGGCCGGATACTTTGCTGAACCTTGGGACCATGAACAGTCTTTTGGAGTCAGATTTCAGATGATAAGTGCTGCATGCGGTAGGGGTGAGGAGCTAGTTCAGATAGACGGGTAGCATGCCCAGAAAGTATTAGAAGGCAAGATAGGTGAACTTTGCGCCTAGACTCAAGTGATGGCCAATCTAGTTCTTTGAGCAATTCGCAGTGATGTGTGTTGTAGTTGCATTGGAGAATAAAACGTCATATTGAATTGTAGAGGGTGTCAAGTTTGCTAATGTGTGTTTGGGGTGCCGAGCCGTACACTATGTCCCCATAGTCGATAATTGGCATTAGCATCTGCTGTGCGATATGCTTTCTGACCAGCAGACTTAGGGAGGATTTGTTCCTATAAAGTACACTTAGTTTGGCATAGGTTTTAGATGTCAGGGTATCAATGTGCAACCCAAATGTTAAATGGGAGTCAAACCATACGCCCATGTATTTAAAACTAGTAACAGGAGTTAGGGTGGTGTTAGTGTTGGTTCTGATCTGGAGCTCAGTCATTGGAAGCTTTAAAAATGTTACGTTGGTCCCAAATACCATTGTTACAGTCTTGTCAGTGTTTAAAAACAGTTTGTTTTTGGAAATCCAATTTTCAAGTCTCAAAAAGTTAGATTGAAGTATGTGTTCAAGGTCGGAGATGCTAGGGCTGTGTGCTTATAAGATTATGTTATCTGCATACATGTGTATTGAAGCTCCCTTACAAGCTGTAGGAAGATCATTGATGAACACTGAGAAGAGTAGGGGCCCCAGAACAGAGCCTTACGGGACACCACAGGTGATATCCAAGGGGTGTTACTTGGAGCCGGAGGTAGACACATGTTGGGATCTACCTGACAGGTAGGAATGAAACCAGTTTAAAGCATGCTTCCCTATTCTAGAGCACTGGAGTTTGTTTAGCAAGATATCATGATCAACAGTATCAAAAGCCTTTGCAAAATCTAGGACTACTGCACCAGTGAGTTGCCCCAGTTCCATTCCACACTGGATGTCATTGCAAACTTTTAGGAGAGTAGTTACTGTGGAGTGTTTGGGGAGAAAGCCAGATTGGAATTGGCTAGGGAAATTTGTCTTGGTATAGTACTCGCTTAATTGGGAGTGAACACATTTTTCCATGACTTTGGATAGTATTGGGAGAAGGGAGATTGGCCTGTAGTTTGAGACAGTGTTTTTGTCTCCACTTTTGAAGATTGGGACAACTCTGGCTGTTTTCCAGGTCTTAGGGATATGCTTGCAGTCAGAAAAGAGTTGATTATCGAAGCAATTGGTCTGTTGCAGGATGTGGGACCTTTTAATAGACCCCACATGCTGTCATAGGAAGAAGAGACGTGGGAAGTGTCTTTTGTTCAACTATAGGTATGAAAAACCAAGGTTAACCTGTTAAAATACATCAAAGAATGCAATACTACACCTGTTACATCCAGCCAGCTTGAACTAAACTACAGTTCTCAACAAAAAGCAAGCGTTAAAATGCACAGGTTTGATTCCTAACACTTCGTTGGGAAAGTATGCTAGCCATCTTAAACATTTTCAAAGTGAATTTCCCAAGGTCACAAGGAGTTGACACTATGTTTCAAACCAAGTTACTCACTTAGACCCAGATCCACAGAGTACACTCAGGGCTCGTAACAAACTGTTATCAAGATCAGTAATGAACATTATGTACCCTGAGGTTAATTAAAAGTAATTATATGCTAAAACAGCAGCCATTAATTATCTCATCTGCAAAGGCTCGCGTGTTTTTGGGGTGATCTATATAGCACTTGGGACTCCTATAAAATTGAACTTCTTCCAAAACCTGTATTTCAGGTTCTGGAAAGAACTAGCGCAGCATTTAGGTATGACCTATTGCAGGGGGCGTGAGATTCTCTGCGGTGGGGCGCGGCGGTTACAGCGGCCCCGCGCTCTTACGAAGGCATTTGGATTAAATGCCAGGGGAGCGGCGAAGGCCTCTGTAACTTCACTTACCTTGGCTCAGACGGCTTCTGGCGACGTTGCCATGGCAACGTGACGGCACAACGCTGGGGCCAAGGTGAAAAAGATTTCGCACCCCTGCCCTTTTGCATTGTTAAATCCTTGACTTAACTATAATTACGATACCTTTGTCTCCTACCTTTTTTGTATCAGTTTTAACCTGAAGTACAAGATGATGAGTCACTGGTATTTTTCGGTTATAACCTAAAACCGGAATCCCTAACTAGAACAGAGCTCATTTGTTGGGCTTTGTTAGAGGGAACGCCTGTTTTGCATATCATTATCACTAACTTCCATTTTAGTTAACGAAAGGCCCGTTACGGCTGAAAACAGCACATAACTCTGCGTTACTGATCTTTGAAGATACATGTAAGCACTTAGCTAGGCGTTATCTCAATGATGGAGCTCTGCACACCTAGGTCTTATAAGGCAGTGAAATGACCACTCCTCCGGCGTCAAATTATGTTGTGCGGGGTCATGTGACGTAACGGTGCCATGGCGACGTAGAGTCTGGGGGGCGGGGGGGGGACAGAGTGTGAGGGATTCCTGCAGAACAGTAGGAAACAATGTCCTAGCGGGTGCGTGGGAAGATGGGCCTCTAAAAGTCGGAGCACTGGCATAGCTGAATCGGTGTTAGTTCCGCCACTGATTCCCCACTTTTATGGGCTTTCTAGCAGTGAATGTGTTCCCTCTCTTCATAGACTAAGTGCCCTAATCAGATTTCAGTTTCCAAACTCTGTGTCCCCGTTGTCAATTTCTCATTATTACTGTTCCTGCAAAATCCCTCGCATCGATCTCTCTTCACTTGTACTTACGCTTTTGATTAGCTTTTGAAAAAAAAAAACGCCTGGCTTCCAGAGCGAGTCAATTTCATCAAATCAATACAGCAGGGGCAGTGAAGAGAATGGCTAGGATAGTGTGTGCATTTCTCTGCAAGCCTTCCCCAAAATACATGCTCAGAATCTGTAGGGAACTAGCCTGGTATCTTGATTGGCATTTAACCCTTGACAGGTGCGACCATTTCAAACTAAACTTGAAATCAGCAACCCCCAGATAATTAACAAAATACCTCCCCTCTGTCGTTTCAAATCACTTCATAGTGATGGATGAATGTAATATGACCTCATCCACATATTGCTCTGTGCTCTTCTGAACGGCTGCACAAAATTGATGTTCTTGTTTGCCCAGGTAATGTTAACTCCAATAGGAGCAATGTACGGGTCCTTCAAAGGGGCTGCATGTGCCTGAGCTGCAGAAAAGACTTGGCAGCTCATGAAAGACGTTCAAAATACACTTCTGAAGAATTCCTACGTTTTTCTTTAAACAGTACATTTTGCTTGCCCGTCCGTCAGCAAAAGGGTTAGAGGTGCACGTTTTTAAAACGGGTTTTGCGGAAAACACCTGCAGATTAAAAATATTTCGCCTCTGCACTGTGGGTCATCTATTAAAGTCTCGTGACTGCAAAACTCTGAGTAAATATTGCCCAGCTTTATCATAGCAACAAATCCCATTCCTTTCAATGGGAAGGTTTATCCTTAATAAATCTGGTGAAGTATTTTGTGCCTCACTTTTGCAGTACAATATATAGAAATAACTAAAATGAACTACAAAGTAAATAGTCCTGTTTGAGATCAACATAGTGTATGCAATAATGTTCTTATGCATGTGCTCCCTCAAGCGGTGTTCCCAAGCCTCTTGTATAACAAGAAGACATCTTAGGCCGAGTCCACAGAAGGACAGGCCGCGCTGAGCCGTGCGGACGCTCAGCGCTGAGCCCCTGCATCCTCAGTGAGGATGCCTTGAGAGGGGGCTCACGCGAGCGTGCGGAGGCTTTGGAGTTTTCAGCCGAGCGCCAAGCTGTTTTTCAGCGTGCTGTCGGCTGAAAACATCCAATCAGTCTGAAGCAGCGTCAACGTCACGGCGCCGTGACGTCGGTGACGTTGACGTCAGTGCGTCGCGGGTGATTGGCCCAGCGACGTCACTGCCCCGCCTTCAACCACCTCCCCCCGGCTCCCTTCGCGCACGCTGGCTCGCCAGCAAGTCCGTGGAATCGCGCTGACTTAAGCAGGCGAGCCTCAGCGTTAGCGCGCCTCCGCTCTCCTGAAGCCTCTATGGCCCCGGCCTTAGAAAAGGTGGAAGAGCACACAGACACCTACTCGTGTCATTCCCTTTATTGAAATTGAATATACAAATACTTTTGTGCACTCACAAAGATAGTGCTTGATGAAAATCACATCATCAAGTAGGGTCCTTCACTGTCCAAGTCACCATGGCCGGCACCGATGGCTACTGGGTGTTCCCCCGCTGTGCATTTACATTGGTCTATCCTCGTGCACACAGTGTCCCAGCTGGATAACATCATGCACTGGGGACTCCCGGAACCGCACTGCCGATGTGAGCCTTCCCGTGTATTTAGTTCTACTTCCCTGGTTTCCATCCTTTTTTTGGCTAAGGAACCCCAAGTGAAATTCAGCGGACTAGCAACCCTCTCTAATAGCGCGTCTGAGATCAGATGCACTGTAAGGAACCCCAACCCTCTCTAATAGCGCGTCTGAGATCAGATGCATTGTAAAGATCCCCAACCCTCTCTAATAGCGCGACTGAGATCAGATGCATTGTAAGGAACCCCAACCCTCTCTAATAGCGCGACTGAGATCAGATGCATTGTAAAGATCCCCAACCCTCTCTAATAGCGCGTCTGAGACCAGATGCATTGTAAGGAACCCCAACCCTCTCTAATAGCGCGTCTGAGATCAGATGCATTGTAAGGAACCCCAACCCTCTCTAATAGCGCGACTGAGATCAGATGCATTGTAAGGATCCCCAACCCTCTCTAATAGCGCGACTGAGATCAGATGCATTGTAAGGAACCCCAACCCTCTCTAATACGCGACGTGAGATATGCATTGTAAGAAACCCACCCTCTCTAATAGCGTGTCTGAGATCAGTGCATTGTAAGAACCCCGAACCCTCTCTAATAGCGTGTCTGAATCAATGCATTGTAAGGAGCCCCAACCCTCTTAATGTGCGCGTCAGAGATGCAGATGCATTGTAAGGAACCCCAACCCTCTCTAATAGCGGCGTCTGAGATCAGATGCATTGTAAGAACCCCAACCCTCTCTAATAGCGCGTCTGAGATCAGATGCATTGTAAGGAACCCCACCCTCTAATGCGCGTCACTGAATCAATCTTGTAAGGAACACCACCTCCTAATAGCGCGTCTGAGATCAGATGCACTGTAGGGAACCCCAACCCTCTCTAATAGCGCTCTCAGATCGATGCACTGTAAGGACCCCAACCTCTCTAATAGTGCGTCTGAGATCAGATGCATTGTAAGGAACCCCAACCCTCTCTAATAGCGCGTCTGAGCATCAGATGCATTGTAAAGATCCCCAACCCCTCCAATAGCGCGACTGAGATCATAGATTCATTGTAAGGACCCCAACCCTCTCTAATAGCGCGTCTGAAATCAGATGCTTGTAAGGACCCCAACCCTCTTTATAGCGCGTCGAGATCAGATGCGTTAAGGAACCCCAACCCTCTCTAATAGCGCTCTGAGATCAGATGCATTGTAGAGGAACCCAACCCTCTTCTAATAGCGCGTCTGAGATCAGATGCATTGTAAGGAACCCCAACCCTCTCTAATAGCGCGTCTGAGATCAGATGCACTGTAAGGAACCCCAACCCTCCTAATAGCGCGTCTGAGATCAGATGCACTGTAAGGAACCCCAACCCTCTCTAATAGCACGTTGAGATCATGCATGTAAGGAACCCCAACCCTCTCTAATAGCGCGTCTGAGATCAATGCACTGTAAGGAACCCCAACCCTCTCTAATATCCGTCTGAGTTCAGTAATGCATGTAAGAACCCCAACCCTCTCTAATACGCGTCCAGGAGACCAGATGCATTGTAAGGAACCCCAACCCTCTCTAATAGCGCGTCTGAGATCAGATGCATTGTAAATTCTTCTGTATTTGGTACAATTTTCAAATTACCTGAAATTGCAGAGAACCCTTCAGGGGTGCCGGGGAACCCAAAGGTTCCTTGGAACCCTGGTTGAAAAACACTGCACTACATATTTAGCTGTTGTGTCCCGCTGTCCCAGGAGCACAAGCCGCCTCGAGGAGACCGCAACAGCATCCAGAGAGAGCAGTAGCTGGGAAGACCCAACTTGATGTGCTCTTTATCAAGCACCGTCTTTGTGACTACATCGAATTATTTGTATCTCAATTGTGATGTTAGTGAAAGGGTAGAACATGACAGCAGGTATATGTGTGCTCTTCTGTCTTTTCTAGAATTTGATAAATAACCCTCTTTATTTAAAATTAGGCTTGAAAACGATCCAATAAAACAGTACGAATTAAAGCGAGACAATTCATTCCTATGAGAAATAAAAGGCAGGTATTTCTGGAGGACAGTAGCACGGGAAAATAGGAGATAAATCCATGCTGAGAGTATAGAATAACTCATTAAAAGCCTCCATATGTTTTTCTTTAATTATATTTTACAAATGACACCTTTAACAATTACCAACCCTGTCACTAATCTGATACATTATAACCCTTCATACCTACATCCCTCACTCTAAAGGTAATGTTGTAATACAGAGGCTCACACTCTAAAGGTAATGTTGTAATAGAGGCTCACACTCTAAAGGTAATGTTGTAATACAGAGGCTCACAACCGTTTACATTGTGTAACCCCGGCTAGAAAATATTTCCTCTAATTAATAAATATTATTGCCGACTCATCAGACTCTCGCTAACAAAACTGGGACTGATCCCAGACAGTATATAGTGACCTGAGCCCGTGGGGGGGACAAACGGCCCCAAACTGCCCCTCAGTGTGTGCAGGCAGCATGGGGGGGGGGGGGGTGTTTTTGACCCTGTGTGGCCTACATGCGCTTGATACAAGTGGAGTATGTGAGTATTTCCACTTGTCTACATTCTTTTAAACCTTATAAAAACGGTATTATACTAGGTTTGCCTCGCTTTTATAAACGATATGGAGAGATACTACGGAGGAGAATCTCCAGGGAATCCATTCTCATCATTTCACCTTTGAATTGGATCCATAAACGCTTGAATCTGCACCACGTGAGTGCGTCTTTTCCCCACCTTTGATAGAGCAATTACATATTGCACTTTATATTTTTCTATATACCACGAGAATCACACATCGCATATCTTCCATCAAGAAAACATACTAAAGAATATACTGCACTATACGTCTGAAAAGAATTCTGCCTTTTTTTTAAAGCCCTATTTTGAATTTGTATTACTTTTTAAAAAATATATTGCTCTATTTCTTTTGCCTCTTTTTGTTATATATATCCTCAATACATTTGCGCTCCTTTTTGGTTAGAATGGGCGGTACAGCTGTCAATCACTGCGGGACCTTCCACAGTCATGTCCCACGATGCCTTGCTGCTGTGAATGCAAAGCATTGTGGGGAGCGACTTTGGAAGCACCTGCTGTGACAGCGATCCTACCCCACGCTAGGGTGCAGTTTGGGGCCTTACAAAGTGTGCAGTTACCACATGGCTCGGGTACCCCGCTACACTGTCTGGGAGCCGCCAGTACAGATTTTTGGGGGGAGAATCCCTGGGAGAGACCTCATGTACCCCTAGGGGATCCCGAACTCCCTGTTGGGGACAACTTTTGTAATAAAGTTGGTGAAGGAAATTATACACGAATATCTCAAAAACAAAAGATGCTTACCGGACACTCCAGGCTGTATAAATATATAATCTTTATTTTGCTTTGGTTAATACATAAAATACATTTTTTTACTACTACATATGAAAGCTGAAAAAGTTTCAGTGCATACATTCTTTAACCCTGGTGCTTCTGGAGGGACCAGCGCTGCATGAAACGGAAGACATCTCCACCACAGAAGGGTTTACAAGACCAGACACATACATTCCACGTGATTCACATACTAGATGGCATTTTAATTGTTTATATCAACGCAAAGAAAACTAGGCCGTGTGAAGGTTCATTTATTTGACTTCATTTACTTTGCTATGTCAATGACCCCTGAGCAAATGTATTGTGCTAGAAAGTTCAGCCAGGTGGAAAGAGTTAAAAGAGGAGTCCAAGCAGCTTAAAAAAATTAATCATTTTTTTCCCCTTTTAATATATGCAGCTTTTGATTACCTTTTTAAAATAAATGATAGTTGGAATTGATTACCGCTAAGCAGTATTGCAGGTTTTCTTAATTCAGGAGTGGCCAACTCCAGTCCTCAAGGGCCACCAATTGGTCAGGTTTTAAGGATGTCCCTGCTTCAGCACAAGTGGATCAAGCAGTAGCTCAGTCAAAGACCGAGCCACCTATGCTGAAGCAGGGACTGATTGAGCCACCTGTGCTGAAGCAGGGGCATCATGAAAACCTGACTTGCTGGGGGGTCTTGAGGACTGGAGTTGATCACCCCTCCCCTAACTGCCTTGGTTATTATAATGTAATTAAAGTTAGCACTTTGGCAGTGGTGATAAAACTGTAGTTTATTGCTGCTTCAGCACTGTAATAGTTACAAGTGGAAATATTGAATTATTTTTCTTTGAGCTATTGCTCTGGTTGGGTCTGTGGTACCCGCAACAATGTAGTTTAATCAGATATTAGAAGATTAAGATATTGCTACAAATCTGATTATTGTTAACGAATGGTACGGAAAACTAGGGTTTATTCAATAAAGTATTCATGCAAATATCGACTGTTAGTGGCCATTAACTTAAAGCATCATTAACAATGGTTTCATACTCGTAGAATAGGGAATTATCTACACAAACATATTGTCGTAAACATCTGGCAACCACAGAGGCACTGGAAATATTTAATTGGAGGCCACCTTATAGCAAAAATAAGCTATAGATTTTGTACAGAAGCGACTTGCTAGCAGTAACTTTTTGCCGGTTACTAAGCTGCCTGGCGGAATTCTGTTCTATTGTTTGCCAATTTATTTAACCCCTATTCACTGCCAACGTGTTGGAGGCTTCAAGGCACCAAATGGGCTTTTAAAAAGGCACTGGTGGTTACTCAGGACCTTTTTTTGGCATTGGGTTTAACCCCTTTGTACATTAAAGATACCCCACAGATATTAATCAAAGCGGATGGTTCCATAAATGACCTACATAATATTTCTCTGAATAGTCAGAGTTATTATTACATTTTAATTGTGGCTAAAAGGTTCCCAGGAGCTGCGGAGAAAATAGTGGATATATTAATTTTATGGAAATTATATTTATACCCGAGACGACTTGTTTAATGTATTCTTCGTAGCCGTTAGTAAAGGTGTTGGGCATAATAAACGGGTCCTTTAGCCTAGTGTTGGTTTATTAGTATGTTAGGATTCATCAGTTGGAACACAGAGTACTAACAGGGTTTAGACCAGGGGGTGGGTAACTCCAGTCCTCAAGGGCCACCAACAGGTCTGGTTTTCAGGATATCCCTACTTCAGCACAGGTGGTTCAATCAGTCCCTGCTTCAGCACAGGTGGCTCAATAGGTAGCTCAGTCTGACTGAGCCACCTGTGCTGAAGCAGGGATATCCTGAAAACCTAACCTGTTGGTGGCCCTTGGGGACTGGAGTTGCCCGCCCCTGGTTTAGTGTTAACAAATGAATAACCATCCCCTGGAGAGAACTTTCATCTTTCTATATTACAACAGCAAACAGGGTGAAGCTGTGAGCAGATTCGGAAATCTCCTTTATCCGCTAACAACTGACCATTAGTAAGAGGCCAGCAGCCTAATACCAACCAAAAATCAACTAGGAATCCCTGAGAAGTTAGAAACGAACAGAAAACACATCTTGACATAAGTCCCTGTCTTCCCATACGGGTACAGCCACATCTTTCTATTTGTGGGTGCGGCAAATAACCCTGACATTGTAATGAGCTAGCGAAGGCGGCTATTTAAACCGAATGGTATCGCCAGATGGCTTTTAGCGGTGATAAGGGCTGATACAATGCAACCATGTTTAATTGAGTCACACAACGTGCAAATCATTGGATTATGGGACTTTTCCAGCAGTGGTTTTACTTCCCCAGTAATAAAGTAAATGTACAAATTACAGTAGTCTGCATGCCGAATCAGCAGAAATGAGAAATATGAAAATAAGCACTGTGCTTAAATGATACAGTTCAGTGGGCCCCTCATGGCTCATCGCTTTGCATGGCATGAGACAAGTGGTCTCCACCACATTTGGAAACTTTCATAAATTGCATGCGTTTTCCTTCAGGCTAAAGTGCAACAGATAGTAACTTGGTAATAGACAGGGCCTACCCAAAGTGGGAGGGCGTGAGAGGAGGGTGGGGGTGAGAGGAAGGTGAGCAGGGCGAGAGGGAGGTGTGCAGGGTGGGAGTGAGAAGGAGGTGAGCAGAGTGGGTGAGAAGGAGGTGAGCAGGGTGGGAGGTGAGTAGGTTGAGAGGGAGGTGAGCTGGGTGGGAAGGAGTGAGCAGGGTTGGAGGGAGTGAGTGGCTGGTGAGCAGGGTGAGAGGGAGGTGAGCAGGGTGGGAGGGAGTGAGGTGAGCACGGTGGGAGTGAGTGGGAGGTGAGCACGGTGGGAGTGAGTGAGAGGTTAAGGCAACAAAAAAAACGGGTGGGGGTAGCACTGTGGGATTGGATGGAGGTGAGCAGGTGGGAGGGAGTGAGTGGTAGGTTAGGCACGGGAGGGAGGAGTTGTTAGGTTTAGTCAGGGGTGGGAAGGGCTTTATTGGTATGTGAGCACGGGCAGTGAGCAGCTGATGGTAGGTTAGTGGAGGTGAGCATCTGTGGGAGGTGAGCAGGTGTGGTGAGTGTGAGACACGTGTTGGGGAAGTGGAAGGTGAGCACGGTGTTGAGTGTGTGGAGGTGAGCATGGTGGAGGGATTTGATTTGGAGTGTACACTGTGGGATTGAGTGGGAGATTGAGCACGGAGGGAGGGAGTGGGAGGTGAGCAGGGTGGGAGGGCGTGAGTGGGAGGTGAGGAGGGTAGGAGAGAGTGAGCGGGTCAGGTGCAGATAGCTCGCGGCTATAGTGTTTGAGCATGCTCCAGCCCCCACAGTTCCCTTTAATAGTCCCAAGTATCTGCTCATTTAAACGAGGGCTGCCTCAAGTAGCCCAGAAACCCAAAGAGCTCCGGCCAGCCCAAGTTTTGTAGGAATAATTGGAATTATCAGCTTACCTAAGCTTCCACAATTCAGTCCGTTAAATTATTTTGTAAGCCTGTCCAATTAAGTACAAAGTGAGCCTGAACCTTTTAAAATAGCCGCCCCGTAATCTTCTTCTTTGTGACTTTTGAGACGATAACACACAGTCCCGTGTTACATTACACCGTGGCCGGGAGTCAGGAAGCCACGGTGCGGGACAGCGCCACGGATCTGAAGGTTACCGCCATGGACTTGAATGGCAGTTATCGCCAGATTGGGCGCTTGACGCAATACGTCCCGCTTCACGACTCCCGGCATGTGTCTGTGATCAGGTATGTGTGTGTCATTTCTCATATGGGTAAAACGGCTCTGACATGATTCATAGGTAAAAGTTCTTGCTCTAATGGAAGTCCCCAGATATAAAAAGGCATTGCAAAACATTAGAAAAACATCCCAAAATAATAGCAGAAATAAGTTCTTTAACATACACATAAATGAATATATTGAACGTCTAGTAACCAGGGCTTGCCCTGCAAGCATGTGGCGGTCGCCAGGATTTTTGTATTTCAATTAAAACTGGAAATAAAATGCCATATATAAAATTGTGAACCACATTTTTGCTATATAAACTTTATACATCAATAGAAGGGTCAATATTTAAATTAGAGACAATAGACCAGAGATATATTAGTAGAAATACAAAACCACATACATCGTAATACTTTAAGGCAATATTTTGTTTGTTTTTTAAAATATAATAATGAAAACGTTCCTTTAACAGGAGAGAAACACAGATAAACTCTTTGTTGTCGGAGTGGTCTGCACTGGAGAACTAAACAAGATTAGCAACCAAAAGCACTGGTCTCAAACATCCCTGCCGTTTCCATAACTGTATGGGGACATGGCATTTACTGTAGCTGGAATGCATTAGGCTGCGCTTGTAGTGTCGGCGACGCGACGTCAAAACAAATGCATTGTCGGCGCTTATAGTGCACGCGACGGTGCGACCAAGCGACAGCGCTACCAAAAATCTGGTAGTCACTGTTGTTTGATTTTTTTCAGCGACGGTTTCTCCTTGTGGCCAATCAGAGCGCTTCTCCGTCCCTCTGCCTTCCCCCTTTCTGACGTCACTGGCCGTGTAGCCAGCGACGTCGCCTAAACTTAAATTACAACTATCACAATGGCGACGGGTGACGTCATCGGTTGCGTCGCCGGCTGTATAAGCGCAGCCCAAGGATCCTTTTCTCATTGCAACATTGAAACAACGCCTGCTAAATATTAACCTCCCTCACATCACCCATTACTGTGATAATCTGATGGTAACCCAGTTCCTGGAGTGCTGTATTGCCAAATCGTTGTTTATATCCACTGATAAATGATAAAGTCACATAAGTGGTAGGTGCCTTTCGTACTATTAAGTTAGTAATCTCGTCCACGTTTTAGACGGAGGCCACTATGAGAGGTTGGTTTGCTGAAACTCTGAGCCACGAATACATGATGCATAACACCTGTGAAGGAGCACAGTAGGGAGGAAAAATAAGGACATTTTTCTTCACTGCTGACAAACGACATGTTTATTCCGTTATAGGCACGTCTTGGCTTGTCTAAATTTTCCGGCTCTCTGCAGAAAGTCTAGTGAGAAGACAAACCGGGAACGTATGGGTTTAAAATGGTTGTTGGCAGCTGGCCGTGAAATTGTGCTATTAATAGGTATCCAAGCACACAACGCAATATGGAGGGAACAAGGCTGCCCTTCCCTGGACAATATAGCTGCTGGCAGACGTCACCAAGAATATATAAAGCAGCGCATGAACACACTGCTGTTCCCAAATGCTGTACCTTATTCTCAGCTGGCGAACAAACAATAACCGGTAGCAGATTTCTACTTCCCTGGTAGGTAAAACCCACCCATGGGCGGTTGTTATACTGTAGGAATACGTTAACTACTTTGCTGCCAAAGAGGCAGTCCCGGTCTTTAATACAATGATCGATATATATTAGAAATTGTGCTGCCAAAAGGTCCATTTTGAACATTTATACATTGGCCCACATTCAATATGGTGGGAAGCCAAATCTTCATATGAATGTTGTTCAGAGCTTCCCTGACATGGAGAACATTGAATAGGGACCATTGTGTCTTTTGGGTCGATTGATTGTGGAAAGAAACGAGCCTCTGCCATTGGATTCAACCTCTTACCTGATCACATCTGTGGCCTCAGGGTTTCGTGATATAGAACTCTGATGGATGTGGCAATGAAGCACTGTGCGTGTTAGGTTACCATCATTTATCCTTTTTTTTTTTTTTAAAGAGAATGGACAGGAGGTTATATGAATTGTATGACATGACAAACATTGAACATTTTCCACGGTACATTTTTTGGCTCATACCAAGTTGAACAATGAACACAAGATAATTACTTATCGTGTACTTGCCTTTAAACTTGTCACAATAAAATAAGAACAGAACAATATTTGTTTGACTTGCCATTTCACTGCGGAAAAAGAGCAGTGTTATTAAGAGTTATTAAGGCTTCGTCTTCCTCTCATTTTCATCCACATTTGTGGTTAGTTAGTCTGTATTTCAATGATTCTATAAAATATGGAACTTACATTTTTGCCACAATTGGGTAATGTTTCTTTGACTGGCCAAATGCCCAGGCGGCTCAGGAAAGCTCACTTTCTGGCTAACAGTTACCCTCGTAGCTAAATTGTAACAACCTAGCTTTATTTTGGTTTGTTTTAACATGATAAAATCTGGCAGTTATTACTGCTTGAGTTGGTGGACTTCCGTTATTATCTGTCTGTAGGCCAAGCCCTGCTCTTGACTATAAACTCTTGACTATAAAAAGTCCACAAAAATGTGAGTAAACCGAATGAAAAATAAGTAAAGTAATACAGAGATGCATTAATGTTGATGCAAGTTTTACATTTTTAGTTTGGTTATTGTGCTAGGACAAATGGTGCCGTGTCAATTTGTTGCCAGTATCATCTTCTGGAAAATACTTTTAAAAGTACTTCATGAAACAGTGTTCCCATCTAGAGGACAGGCCAAGACACATGATACGGATCGATATCCACTTTTCTTTCTCGGCCAGTCATGGACCCCATGAATGCCTTGCAAATGTGGTTGCGTTGGAGGAAAGGAAACTGTAGGTTGGACCAACAGAAATACGCTGGTCTTGCTACACTGGAGGGGTGGAATAATGGATGACAGAGTTATAATCTGGGGGTGGGCTGTGACACTCCAGGTTAAGATCCATGGGCATGAGGACAAGCTCTTCCAGCGTGAAGTCCAGTGGATCCTCTTCAATTTGGGCAGCTGGCTGGTACTTCACAAGGCTTCTGTCATTATCGCCTAACACCGACTCTCTGCTCTTGCTGACTGCTTTCATTCTGTGGAATATGAAGATCGAACACACATTATAAAAAATCTTGATGCGAGAATGCTGCTTCTCAAGGAACTCATGTAATGCATGAAACCTTCTATAACAGATACCGCTTTCTGAATGTCACTAATATTGGTACGCTATACCATCATACACCATCACACTCCAATCACTGTTTACAACTATTATGGTTGCCTACTGTCTTTTTTGCATTGTGTTTAGTTGGGTCTGCAGTGTTAATTTGCTAAATAGCCCTCATCGATTGTTAACAGCCATTCACTTGGATAGTTGGTAGCGATTAATAATGACTATCCCACTTAAGTGAATAAACCTCTCAGATGACTGCCCAAGCTCTCTCAGTTTATAATTTTCAGGTATTGGAGTTGTCAAGAGAGATGAAGGAAGGCAGCAAAACATCTGTGTGAGCTGGATGTGTGCCCAGACATCTCACAGTGCGGATAATAGAAATGTAATTAGAGGAGCTAAAGGGTGGGGGGACTACAGCATTCTCCCCCCACCCAAATCAGAAAACCCAAGCCGCACGGACGGCAGCATTAAGTGCGCTAAGAGTTTTAAAACATAGACATCTGCTTTATCTTCACTTGTTACTATATGGGATGCCAGTCAGGGAATTATTCACCTACAGTGATCCGGTTAGAAAGTACTGTAGAGCATTACTGGAGTATTTCACAATGAATTGTGTGATTATATTATAACGGTAGTTTATTGAAGTAAAAACAATAGCTTTACAGGTTTGACTGCTCATATCAAACTTGCAGAAAGAAGATGCAATTATAGGAGATATTTATAACACATGTTGCTGATGTGACCTCCCTAGGAAGCCGGGCACAGAAGGTGACATTTATAACACATTTAGCTGATGTCGCTCTCAAGTGGCATCTGTTTGTTCTTGATTAGTTACATTGTTTATTAATCCTATGTAAACTGTATTGTATCACATTTAAATAAAATAATGAATGCCATATTTGTAAGAGTGCTTGAACATTTTCCCCTTTATTTTTAACTTTTAGAGGGATCGCACCTTGTTGCCAAAAATGCCAATGCGACAAATGACCCCACGGGACACCGCTGTCCCCTCTAGCAAAGGAGGAGGTAAAGAAGCAGTGTGTGAGGATATCAGGTTTTCGGATTCATGTTTTGTCTCAGACATCCTGCGACCTGATGCTCAGTCAGTTTGCCAGGCGCAGAAAGCTAATACCCCCACAAATAAAAGGAACAGTGGGATCTGGCAGGAGAATGACAAACAAAACTGTCCGTGTTGGAAAACGCAATGTAACGATCCAAAAGACGCTTTTATGTCAAGGAGAGAAAGTGTTTGAAATGCATCCAGGGTAAATGTTTTTGATGTATCATACAATGTATGCAGTTATCGAGTGCTACATTTTCTCTCCTCTAACTCTTCCCTGTTTGTAGCTTTTGGAAACGGTATGAATAAAATTATATTAGTTCACAGCTGTTTTTAAAGCCGACTCACGTGGATGGCCATTTGTGGTTCTGGCTTTTATGGTGTAATCCACTTTATTTAATCCACTCCATTTTTAACAAATAAACGACAGTATAAATCTTTCTAGGGGAAGTGATATAACAAGAGCTCTACATCAACAAGGCGGCTTCTTACCTTCCCTCGTGCTTCCAAAAGCATTCCATTAATACAATAATGTTCATAAGGGTGGGTAAGAGGGATACGGTATGTATCAAAAAGATTTCCTGGGTAAAAATAACCAGCACCAGATGTATTCACATCATTTAAAAAAAGAATAATCTTTTGCTTTCAAGTATGTTTACAAATAGGTACATCTTATAATACCCAGTATACAGCAAGTGGAGTAAAGTATTGCACCCGTTCTTTATACGGGGGACATCTAACCCCGCAGCAGTCTTCATAACATCTCATCTCTCACTTACGCATGGGCGATGATTCCAAACGGCCACGACTGGGTCTTCTGTCGCTTCAGGCTCTTCATCTCCACGGAGGACAGGACCATCCCACTGTCTGACTCACTCTCCTGTGATTGAGAAACGAAAAACAGTTCACAAGGACGCTCGATTCATGCTACAGTAATCTGCCAAAGAGTTGATGGCATTTTAGCAATGGTCCCCACTCGAATACGAAGTGATTTTCATTATAGATCATGATGTACAGGTATAGCACAACCAAAGGTTCATTCCCAAGAAAGATCTTCATGTAATTCTGGACTGCAGTGTTGGTGGTGATGTAACTCCTACTGTATATCAAAAATGGCCTTTTCAGTGTGCTTGTGTATCTTTGTCTTTTACTGTCAGTGTCAGTCCCCTTGCACAGCGCTCCTCTGTTTTTTACATAAGATATAGGCTTTTTTTTCTTGCGTTTAAAGATGATAAAATCCAGTCTTGTCTTCAACTACAATTGCCTTGTGAATTAGATTGACAATAAAAAATGCCAGAACAACTATTTAATTGTATATTTTTAGATTTTTTAAATATAATAACAGGAGAATAAATAACACAAGGCATGAGGTAGGTACAAGAGGATTACGATATATATAAATTTATATATATATGATATATAATTACATACACACACACACACACACACACACACCTTATATTTACATGTGGATCTATGCTGTATAGAGTTGGAGTATCACTTATATGCAGCTTTACTCTGCTTCTGTCTATTTAATAAATGGCCCGGTTATATTTTTGAAATGTGGCAGCCAGCAAAGGCTCCAGGTGTTGAACTTTTAATTATAATTGATTGTATGGAGAGAGTGTGTTAGAGTTGGCTTTGTGTAGCTGCCTATGATTATTGAACAGGGCAACATATGCATCATTAGGGGTATTTTCTCCAACAAAGTATCAGTTGAACTTCTTGAGTGCCAGAGGGGCCTACAACTCATTACAGAGCAATGTATTACTGCCGCATTACTAGTTAAGGAGTAACATTTTTTAAATACTAAAAATATCCTAAATTGTTGATGTTTTTTTTCCTCCACATATATATAAAGAGATCTCATTTCCCATCCCAAGAGATTACAGTAACCGTGTTTATATAGTAGCTGCAATTAATAAGCGAGCAGGCCAGTCAGGTTATTAATTACATCTCATAGAGAAGGCTTGGCTCAGTACACAGAGGCAGGTGGCTGTGCATTAGAGATGCAGCCTTGGAGCACATGAAAGGCAGCTTCTGGAAGAGATTAATCAAGGGTATGGCAAACCAGAATAGTGGAAGACTAAAGCTTTGCTTATTTACACAATGACACCCCCACTGTATGCCATTAATGCTGTAATTAATATGGAAACAGGATGCTGGGTTAGATCTGTTTTGTTCAGTGCTCAGTCAATGGATCAAGTTTCCTAAGAAGGTCAGATGTCCCTGAGCTCTGCGCTGGGTTTAATATGTTTGCATTTATTTTAAGACACAATCAATGTCGGCAAAACTATAATAGCTTGCAAGCCACGAAAGAGGTAAAAACAGGAGCGGCCTCTACATAAGCAAACACAAAAGGCACTGCCAAGGATAAACAACACAACATTCACCTTGCAGTACAGACAGAACACACAATGAAGCTCAGAAGTTTCCAAAGATGTTTGCAATCTCCTTAATAGCAGAAGGCTAAAGCTTTAGGGCGATTCTCTGTTAGAAGCATGCTAATAAACATCATGCAGTGTATAAACTGCAGATATTTACATTCTGGCCTTGGACATCTATGTTATTATTAGCATGGATTCTCCTTGAAGCTATATCCTCTACTGTTTAAGAGAAGGGGGGGGGGGGTTGTTTTTTGCTGCTCTTCACATGTCCTTTTTTAATGACTATCTTATAATCTGCCGTATAGGCGGTTAACTCTTGCCTTGCTCAGCAATACAATGCTCAGGTATCTCAATTAGCGCATTTTAAAGCCGTATTTCGAAATGAGAAATTACTCTGCTTTACAGCAGTTTCCTAAATGGTACTTTTGTCTGAAGTACTTCTCCCCTTTAGGTGTTATTTGTATTATGTGTTATTTATATGATTGTCACGTGTATTACTGCTGTGAAGTGCCATGTGCATTAATGGCGCTATATAAATAAATACATACGGTACATACATACATACAACAGGTCAGGTATTCAGGATATTCCTGCTTCAGCACAGGTGGCTCAATCAGTGGCTCAGTCGAAGACTGCACCACTTGTGCTAAAGCAGGGATATCGTGAAAACCTGGCCTGTTGGTGGCTGTTGAGCACTGGAGTTGGCTGCCCATGCCAGCAATCTCTTAACGTGCAAATGTTTTGGTTACCCGCAAAACCAGACGTAGCAGGTGCCTCCCGAGGGCAGGTTGGGGTGTTCCTGCTGTAAGTGGAAGTTTACTTCTCCCTCTCGCGGTTTCTCCCAGAGGGAGAGGCTTTTCTGCAGGATGTGGATATGTGAGCGGGAACATGCTCACCCCAGCCCTTTTTGCAGAAGTGTTTACCTCGTTGAACACTTTGTCCTTTCCCACTGGCACCTCGTCAAACGTCTTCACACTCAACGGGCGGTTTTTGTTGTTGTTTCTAAAAACAAGAAGGGCCGCATGGTTAGCTGGACACCCACGTTCCTTTGATACTCTTTCCAATACCGCTATGCACACGTTGAGAGGCTTTGCTTTTTCATGCTCATCATTTTCCTGCTGTAGATGTCTGCAATGAATTCATTTGTAATCTGTGTAGACACTTTGCACAAGGATATAACATGGTGTGAAAAAACCCTGTTCTGTTTTAGTGTATACCAGGGGTCTCAAAATCAGTCCTCAAGGGCCACCAACAGGCCATGTTTTATAGATATCCCTGCTTCAGCACAGGTAGCTCAATCAGTGGCTCGGTCAGTCAAAGCACCATCTGTGCTAAAGCAGGGATATCCTGAAAACCTGGCCTGTTGGTGGCCCTTAAGGACTGAGTTTAAGACCCCTTGTGTATACCAACTGGTTAATGTAATAGTGATTATTGAACTGGATAGTAAGAAGAATTATTATTTAATAGCTAATAATGTGTGTATATATATATATATATATATATATATATATATATATATATATATATATAAAGCAGAAAATAGCCGTGTTAGTCCAGTTGCGATAGTGCAGAATAAATGAGTATATATCTACTATATATTTGTGAAATCACTGTATGTCTGCGTCCCAAGGGTCAATCGCATTGGACCTTGGCCCTGTCACTCCGGCTCAGGCCATGCCCGCCCCCGCACACCTCTCATTGGCCTACGTCCAACACCAATGCCACACTGTCCCACCCCTCACTGACTCTCATTGGCCTGCGTCCAATGCCCGCCCCCGCACACCTCTCATTGGCCTGCGTCCCACCCCTCACTGACTCTCATTGGCCTGCGTCCAATGCCCGCCCCCGCACACCTCTCATTGGCCTGCGTCCAACACCAATGCCCTAATACAGTGTTTCCCAAACTGTGCGCCGCGGCTTGGCTAGAGGGGCGCCGCGATCAGGGCTGCCAGCAGCGGGAAACAAGGGCTGCTAGCTCATTTAAAAAAAAAAAAAAACCTCTGAGGGGAAGCAGAGGAGCGGTCACGTGACCGCTCCCATCCAATGGGACTGCAGCGTGCCCGGCATTGCAACTGCCTCTACACCCTGTCACCCCCTCTCCACCCCTTCCCCCCTCTCCGCCACCCAGCCTTGCCCCCCCTCCTCCACCCCCTTGGCACCCCCTCCACCCACCCCCTCCTCACCTCTCACCCTTCCCTCCGCCCTTCGCCTTCCTGCCCGCCTTACCTGCCTCTCCCCACCCCCGCCTCTGCCTTTCACCCTCCCCTATCTCTCCGGCCATCCTCTTCCTTCAACCACCCCCTCACAGCTCCGCTCAGCGTCTGCACGCACTCAAACAGACACCCGCCACACTCGACACATACTGCCTGCCCCACACCACCTGCTGCCCTCCCGCCCCTACGCACCGACATCACTGACCCTCCGCCTCTCACCCCTAGCAGTACCCCCACGTCACGACAGCCTCACACCACCCGCGCCACCCCCGCCTCACACCCTAGCAGGACCCCCACTCACAGACACTAGCACTCACACCCAATCGCGCCACCCGCCCCTCAACACCTGCAGGACACCGCCTCACATTTTTACATCACTTATGGCACCAAAATATACATTGTACTGTGGTGTGGTTACAATAAACCATTTTTATACAACATCGTATTACATTTCTTCCATCTTTCTTTTCAATATTATTATCCAACCTTTACAACAATACTCACCTATTGTTCCACAAGTTTCTAAATAGAATACTACCTATTACGCATTACATCCCGGCAACGCCGGGTCTCTTCACTAGCTAG
>CM071577.1:29583588-29669935 GCA_036426205.1 Ascaphus truei | reverse complement strand
TATATATATATATATATATATATATATATATATCGTTTTCAAATCCTTATGGATATCTACCGTACATTCTAGAGAAGTAGGTTTGTAATTCCAGAATAAATGATGTGAGAAATATGATGTAACGCATATATAGATATATAGATATATAGATATAGATACAAATACCTAGTCCCATATTTATAGGCAGGGGGGCTATTCTGAAGCAACATTTTCCCTAAATATCCTTAATTAAAAGTTTGAAGACGTTTCTGAGCACTAAACATTGTGTATTGTATGTTTACCCTCAAGGATAGGTGCCACTACCATAAGGCAACAATAGAAGATCAATGTGATCAGGTATTTTGACCGATTACCTATAATAAATGTTTGCTACATGCCAAGTACCATTTACAAAATAAGGTGATTACCGCACATATGAAATTAATTAACTTTCAAATGTATCTTACACTGCTATTCTCCAATGCTTTAGAAAGATTTGTCCATCAGCGACACCTACACTGTGCAGTGTAATCCCTCCTGCAAAGACTTGACATTACAGTTCTGCAGCCAACATCCTAATTAATATCCCTGAACGTAATCGGAGTATGGGGTTTAATGCTATTTCTCACCCAGCTTCCAAAGTGCTCCATCGTGTGACTGAACTCCTTACGCTGTGCCCATCGGGGACGGTTTTCACATTGGTTTCTCCATCAAGACACAAAGTGGTGTTTAGTGGAATATAGTCCTTCCCCTCCTACAGGGGTAATGTAAGAGAAGCACACTTCATATTAAAACTGTATGGTACGTATGTGCCACACTGCAAAAAAAAAGATGCTAAGCAACACAAAATACAGAGCACAGTGGGACTACGGCTTTAAAAGTTCAAGCGATGGACAGCTAGCAATGTTAGCAGATAATTGGAAAAAGAAGATTACAAAGAGCTCTTGTATCTAAACATGGTAATGTAGACTTGTTTTCATTAACAGAATATACATGATGCCATGGTTTCTGGTCACAGATGGGTGACTGAGCATCTCCGTTTGAAACCTAATCACGCAGTCTTTTCCCCAAAGGTTTCTTCCTGCCCCTTCTTTCTTCGCAGAGTTTATTTCGGGGGCCTGATGTCACATGTCTAAGTACTGACCCGCACGAAACATATACAGTGCAGGTTTCCTTAATCTTCTACTGCAGGGGCGGGCAACTCCAGTCCTCAAGGGCCACCAACAGGTCAGGTTTTCAGGATATCCCTGCTTAAGCACAGGTGGTGTAGTCTTCGACTGAGCCACTGGTTTAGCCACCTGTGCTGACGCAGGGATAGCCTAAAAACCTGACCTGTTGGTGGCCCTTGAGGACTGGAGTAGCCCGCCCCTGTTCTACTATATAATGTGCTTACATTTAACATATTTTTACTCAAAGTGCTGGGTTCCAGGGAGGAACAACCTCGAACATAAAATGAAAGGAATCATTTCAAACCTGTTGAACATTCGCCTGAAGGAGATCTCCTAAGCGCTCCACCAAAACGGTGAAGTTGGGTCTCTCTGTGGGAACTCCCTGCCAGCAATCCAGCATGGTCTGGTAGCTAGGAGAGAAATACAGTTATGAGGGTGCCAGACAGAGGGATATGTAGCACAAGCTTGTAAAAGTAACACATTACAGACGGTTCCCGTGGCAGTGCCAATCGTTGACCTAAATCAAACTGGAAGTCAGGTTGGTAACATTGTCATTAATCAGTGGCTTTCATCGGGATGCTAATATAACATTGCATTTCTAACCACCATAGGCAAGGCGTTTGTACTTGGTGACTGTCCATGTTTGCAGCGTATCATGTTGGCATAAAGGGAGTTAGCAACTTGTCATTGGAATTCACCACAGTTTGCTAATTAATCCTGAAAATGAGTTTTCCACTATTTTCAAAATCACAATAAATGCAATCTTTGTAGAGAGAGAAAAAAAAAAATCTGGGTCAATTGCATATGTGAAAACTAACATTTCTATGCAGTTTGTCTGGTCTGAATGATTCATTTATTGCCCAATGCTTGATTTGGACTCTTACATTTCAGGGGTGCAGTATTCTGGGGGTCTCATCCGGGTCCCTTCCTTAAGTCTGCAGCAGAAGTCCTCATCTATCTGCACTCCTGGATAAGGAGAAGCACCTGGGGGAGGAAAGAATGAAAACAGTTGATACTGTATAAACATTAACATAGATGAACAGTTTATACTGTATATACAGCACCTTAACAGATGAACAGTTGATACTTTATATACATTAACATAGATGAACAGTTGATACTTTATATACATTAACATAGATCAGGCCTGCACAACTCGTAAAGCGAGAAGGGCCGAACTGCTCCAAGGAAAAAAAAATTGGGCCGCACGGGTAAAATCATCATCATCATCATCATCATCATCTCTCCTCAAGCACCTCTCATCATCATCATCATCATCCTCATATATCTCCCCCAGCACCCCTCATCATCATCTTCATATCTCCCCCAGAACCCTTCACTATCAACCTTTGCGATACTCCCCATCTATCTCTCATACCCCCGTCTCTCCCCCTCACCCACACACATAATACTCCCTCTCCACATCAAACACACAATACCCCCCTGCCAAAACAAACAACCACAACCCCCCCATGACACTCACATCCTTCTTCCCCCCTGCACCTCACATACATTCCCCATCTTCCCCCCCCCCCCCCCCCGGCACCTACATACATTTCCCCCCCCGGCACTCACATCATTCTCCCCCCTCTACTCACAGACTCTCCCCCCTGCACCTCAATCACTCCCCCCGACACCTCCAATACCCCCCCGCCACCCAATCACCCCCCTGCACCTCCAACCACCCTCCCCTGCACCTCCAATAACCCCCCTCTCTCACCTCCAATGACCTCCCCCTGCACCTCCAACCACCCTACCCTGCACCTCCAATGACCCCCCCTGCACCTCCAATGACCTCCTTGCACCTCCAATGACCCCCCCTACACCTCCAATCACCCTCCCTGCAACTCCAATGACCCCCCTGCAGCTCACATCACCCCTCATGCCATCACCTCCCCTGCACCTCACCCCCCTGCACCGTCCCACGTTGCGAGCGGGGGGGGGGGGGGGGGGGCAGGGGGGGGGGGGGGTCCCTGCGCATGCGCGCCGGGGCCGTGGGGAATCGCTGCCATTTTTTTTTTATCATTTTTTTTTTTTAATCTCATCGCGGGCCGCACAGAGAGGCCAGGCAGGCCGCATGCGGCCCGCGGGCCGTATGTTGTGCAGGCCTGACATACATGAACAGTTGACCAAATTACCGGAGATACATTGGACCCAATTTAGAGTTTGGATGTAATTATAAAACTAGCCGGGGTATTAACAGTTTAGCGGGGCCCTTGTTATATTTGGAATTATGACCCGATTTAGTTTGGTCAGCGTCTTACATCTGTGCCATTGGCTATGCGTAATTTTTACGCTTTTCGCAATAATACGTCTGCATAATAATCATTTCTGCGTAAAGTTTCCGCTTAATTGCATCAGCACACGCTTAACAACATTACTTTTGGGGGACTGACCTCCATCTGCAACAACAGCCCAGCAGTAGGGAGCACGGTGACCAAGTAAACAAGCGGCCAGCAGTAGGAAGCGCGCAGCACAGTGACCAAATAAACAAGCGGCCAGCAGAAGGAAGCGCGCAGCACAGTGACCAAGTAAACAAGCGGCCAGCAGAAGGAAGCGCGCAGCCATCAATCAGAGAGAAAACTCAAAGCAGGTGAACGTGAATAAATTATAAATAAGTCGTTTCCCATCTCCGGGGTCTTGGTCTATTCTCAATCATAGAGGAGCAGCAATTGCAGCCACGGCTCCAGGAAATGTGTTCTAATAAGGTAGTCCAATTAGCACTGGGTCTCTACAGGCGCATAATTGAGAAAGGGTCTTAAATTAAGAATAGCCGTTAATCCAACACTTTGGGTCGCCAATAGAAGACAGGTGCTATGTAACGAGCGCACTCCCATGTTTTATTAGACAGGTGCTATGTAACGAGCGTACGCCCATGTTGTATTAGACTGGTGCTATGTAACGAGCGTACGCCCATGTTGTATAAGACTGGTGCTATGTAACGAGCGTACGCCATGTTGTATTAGACTGGTGCATGTACGAGAGTCACGCCCAGTTGTATTAGACTGTGCTTGAACGACGGTATCGGCACAGGTTGATCAACGACTGGTGCTATGTAACGAGCGTACGCCATGTTGTATTAGACTGGTGCTATGTAACGAGCGTACGCCCATGTTGTATTAGACTGGTGCTATGTAACGAGTGTACGCCCAAGTTGTATTAGACTGGTGCTATGTAACGAGCGTACGCCATGTTGTATTAGACTGGTGCTATGTAACGAGCGTACGCCATGTTGTATTAGATTGTGCTAGTAACGGAGTACGCCCCATGTTGTTATTAGACTGGTCATTTGTAACAAGGTAGCCATGTGTATTAGACTGGTGCTATGTAACGAGCGTACGCCCATGTTGAGCTCTATTTGTTTTTTTTTTTGTTTTTTTCTTCTTTCTTGTATAGCGCTGACAGGATTTTGGGCCAACCAATCAGCGTCCCCAGCACATCATACATTCACCTGTGTGCAATTGCATTGCTTATTCCTGAAACCTGCTGGGGTTGGTGTTCCGCCAGGAGAGGTGTCAGAAATGCTGCCCCGGGTATTACAATTTAAAGGTATCATGCATGGTATCAGCTTTGTTTTCTTTCCTAGGATGTGTTTGGCCTCCATTAGATTCTCGCCTATGTGAGAATCGAGTGTGCTTCTTCACCGGACTGTAAAGCTCTTTAACAGCTCATTGCAAAAGATCAGATTCCATTTTTAGAACAGATTTAAAATAATTCCCCAGTCACTCGCGAAAGGAAATTAGAGCAAAATCTTCTTGTGGGCAGTGTGTGAAGTCACAGGGTGCTAATTTATAAATGTGCTCTTATGACAGCTTCTAGTGCCAATATTTTTTGGGGGGGAGAAGCGGTTTCATTCCCAAACCCTGAGTAAAAGACCACGCATTAAGTGATTTCACATCAGCTGCACCTTTGAAATAAAGTTTGAATGTATTTGTAAGATGTTGTTAGATTTTATGATAATTAGGCACAAGAGGATTTGAATTATGCCTCTGAATTCCCTTCACTGCAAGACCCGTAACCAGGAACAAGTTAAAGGCAAAAATATTTAGAAAAATGCCATATTTATTGAGGTGGACAGCACTTTAACCTCTCACTGCAAGAGGAGCCAGGTACAGTACACACTCGTAGCTAAGGAATGAAAGACACACTTGGCCTCCCAACACGAGTCTCTACTCTGACACTACAGACCATACGTCAGTGGTTGGTCACTGTATATTACAAGGGGCGGTGGGGAAGCTCTTTAATGATAAACTGCTGCAGCCAGTGAAAAAATATCTGTATCTTTTATTTTGCGTATTTGTTTATTGCTTGGAAAAGTTCATTTGCTCTGCAGTTCACATGCATACAATGACAGGACTGCAGTGAAAGATGGGAAAGGTATACAAAGATATACCAAATAAGTATATATGGGAAGGATGTTGATCCAGGGATTAATCCGATTGCCATTTCTTGGAGTCAGGAAGGAATTAATTTTTCCCCTTAATGGGGCTTTTTTTGTTTGCCTTCCTCTAGATCAATAAGTAAGTATAGATATAGGATAAAGTATCTGTTGTCTAAATTTAGCACAGGTTGAACTTGATGGACATACGTCTTTTTTCAACCTCATCTACTATGTAACTATATGTAACTATGAAAGGGTTAATAGGCATGTTTATGTTTCCCAAAAGAACTCAAATACCAAAAACCCACACCAAAGCAAACATGGTCATACAGTGACCCTGCCAGCACTTACCTTGGCAGAGCCTGTAATAGGAAAAGCCAAGCGCACAGCAACATACAAAAAAAACCCCACAGCAATTTAACAATGCGCGCGCTGTGTAACGAAAGTAACTCAATGATGTACTTCTATCAAATCTTACAGTACGAGGAACTGCACATTATCTTCCTCCCAGGCACGATAAGCTGCTCTCTTTCCCTAGTGAGCATTAGATATGCATAGAGACACGACAGGATCAGGCTTCACTGCTTCACTCGTTTTTTTAGTTAATGCCAGTTGCAAATTGTAAAGCCATACCCAGAGCCCAATGGGGAATGAATACTAAACAGCGTGTATGATGACATATTCTATGTGCCGCGTCCTGTTGATATGTTTCTGCATTTTATTTGGAGCTGCTGTTGTTTTTCTCAGCTGGCACCGAGTAGAATAAAACAGAGGGTTGGCCTTGTGCTGGAGCCCAGTTCGAATTCCAGTGGAAGCTCTTAGCTACTCTAACCAAATCACTATTGTATTCCCCGCTATGAGTCATGCACCAAAAACTCATTCTACCTATAAAGTATACTACTTCCAGGAATTGACGGCTATTGTACCTGACTGAATAAACATGTTTGAGAATATTTGGTCCCCATGGCTGACCCATACTGAAAATAATGGAGGCTAACAAAAAGGGGATATTTGAACTACCCTCAAAGAGTCTTTGTTTAATAACGTTTCTCACTCCAATACATTTAGAATTATAGGTATTTTTATACAGGACGCTTGTACTAATGAACATTTAAATAATATTGGTCTCTTATGGACACTTATTACAATACTGAATTAATAATTTTGTTTTAACTGTTTTGCTTATTTATGTTGATATTTTTATTAATATATACAGGAAGTTGGCTTCTGCATTAGCTGAATAATGAGGGTGCACTCAGGGATAATAGTACTTTGGAAACTTTGAAAAAACAGGGTCCCTGTTTGGATATGCACTCCACCTAACAGATGTAAATTATACATAATGGCAAGAGGTGTTGTTAAACACCTCCACTGATTAGAAAAAATAATAATAATTGTATTATATTCAAAGACAAAACAAAAAAGTAGGATTAAAACTGGGACTCACATTGGCGCTTGTACAGAACTGCAGGTAAATATATAGTAGTACTGTTCCTGCTATTACATACTGTAGCAAAAAACCTAATGGAAGCGAACAGCCATGCATATCTAAGATGTCTGCATGTGATAGATACTCTATCTAGGCATGTGTACTGGTGTATAGAAACAAGTGCTTGGTGTACAACGTTACTAGTGAAATAATGATTTCCACGACTCTCAAAAGTGAGAGAGATAATACCAAATAAAACTTAATAGCAACCCTATGTGTGTGTGTGTATTATATACAATGTAACATGCCACGGTAACTGAAATACCAACTATGCAAAGTATCCATAGGTCTTAAGTGACGCAGACTGACCAGATGTGTCCTGATCCAATCCTCCTACGCCTTTCTATATGTTGAATATAGCTGTAAGCAGACTATAGAGAAGGCATGGGGATAAAGTGTCACAGACAGTGGGAGTACTGCAGCATAGCTCAAACGAAAGCTGTGGTAAATGTACCGTGAGCCCTAGCTGCTTGTGGATGCCTCGTGAGCCCACAATATATGGTAGCAAAATGCTACTACTATCTGAAGGCACTATAGCTCTTCCTCATACCCCACACACACACCGGAGGGAGGGGGGGGGGGAGGGAAAGAGAGAGGGAAAGCGGGGAAACAAATCCTGCAAGCTGAAAAAGCCGGTCAGTGTCACGCTCAAGACCTCGGTAAGTCTGCTAGAGTCCCTCTCTGCTAGTGGATGCCTCATGAGCCCACATCAAATTTTAAGCTTGTTTACTAAACCATTCGTAAAGGTATGCTAGCGCACTATTGAGAGAGTGACCATGACGTCACTAACACCTGACGCGCGTTTCGTTCGGTCACAAACTTCTTCGGGGGTGATATTTTTATTACCATGTTTATATGCTTTCTATTGTCTATTGGTTGTCGGAGCCAAGATGATGTTGCGAATTTCTAACGTTGACACCGATGGACATATTTTGTAGGTTTTAATGTTTAAAAGTTACATTTACCAGCAACTGTGAGCCCCAGAGATGGGGGCCCCAGAGGTGAGAGCGCTGGGTGCCCCAGAGACGAGAGCCCTAGAAATTAGAGCCCCAGAGATGAGAGCGCTGGGTGCCCCAGAGACGGGAGCCCCTGAGATGGGAGCACTATGCTTGAGCTCTAGTTGACTCCATGGATCCAATAAAGTATATACAAAGAAAAGTTTGGGAGGGATTCTCTAAAACACAAATATGTTTAAGAAAAAAAACCTGAAAATCTGTTTTAAAAATAAATGTATTTTCATAATTGAGTATATTGGGGGATAACTATTTCTCTGTGACTTACCTAATGAAAATATCTCCCATAGCAAAACACCAAAGGACCACACATCGCTCTGGGTTGTGTAGATTTTATCAAAAATAGCCTCCGGCGCCATCCACTTTAGAGGTAACCGGGCCTGTGAATAGGAAGAACATCCATCACCTTTCTGCTGACACCCCTGGAAAGTGAAATAGCCTCTGCCAGGTAATGTCTTCTGTTCAACATGACATTTTGCCAGGGACGTAAAGCAGCCGTCTCTGGGGGGGCTGCGGGAATCAAGTCTGCACAGGTTATTCCTCTAGGAGATAATGTTATATTCGTTGTTGTTTGTACTTTTTTCTCGTGACAAATGTCTGTAGCTTCCATTGCTGCCGAGTAAATCAATGGACATACCCTGTGCTTAGAATTTACATACCATATGTCATACCTATATAATGATTTCAATTAAAGCTGCAGTTCACTCAATATCCTGCATGTGTGTTTTTTTTAATAAATCAGTTCTGTAGTAAGAAAAAATACCTTTAGCATTTTCTGTTTTTAAAAAAACAACTTTGAAAGACCAATTTTCTTGTATTCTATTTTATCAGCCATTTGCTAAGGCACTGCCCCTTCTTGTCCTGTCACAAGCCCTGGCACACCCCTTTGTCAGCCCTGCCCTCCCTCTAGCACATGTCAGTGCAGTAGTGCTCATGAATATTCATGAGCTTCCACTGACAGACAAGCAGAATATAAACAAATCCCAGCTTTTAATATGTCACCAAATTTCGCCTATCAATACATGGAGAACGAATTGACCTGCAGCTATACAGTTCTTTAGGTAATTAGAGATTGCCCACATGAAACTATTGAAGTAAAAAAATAAATGTAAAAAAAAAAAAAAGACTGAACTGCAGCTTTAAAGATAAATGGCTATAGCTACAGGATTTGCATAACTAGTGATTATCCCTCAATGTTTACTAATAGGCATTGGCAGACCCCACTGGATGTTATCACCAAGTGCAATGTAAGTCCCTCTCCCCCTGGGTTTCCTGCAGGGCTATACTCACATCTCCTTTCCGCACATAGTCCGGATCTTTGTATATATCACGGGCCAGGCCAAAATCACAGATCTTCACCACGTTATTTTCAGACAGAAGGATGTTCCTGGCAGCCAAGTCCCGGTGAATACACTGCAAGACATAGGACAACATATTCAAGAAGGATCACACACACAACAAGAAGGACATCTTGTCCCTTTAAAGATTCAGGCCCATGTTTACTAAGTAGTCTTATCATACCTAGGACACCTTACAGCCAATTGGCTTGCATAAATATGTATCATTTTATTTATACAACACCAACAATGTACGCAGCAGGTTACAAAATTACAATACAAGGTAAATAAGGTGTGTACTAAGGAATTGGACAGCATTACAGGATAGATATATATACATATATATATATATATATATACACATGTAGAGGTATCAGTACCGTGTTAGCCGAGCTTCAATAATCAAAAAAATAACCACACCGGGGGAAGGAACAGCACAGATAACATTCCAAGAGACACTGTTTTTAAGTTTACCTTTTGCTTCATTCATTGTAACATCGCCGGAAGAAGAGATCAGTGTATCTCGAAAGCTCGCACAAATAAAAGCATTTCGTTAGCCACAGAACGGTATCATCTATTTATTTTTTTGATTATATATATATATATATATATATATATATATATATATATATACACACATACATACATACATACATACACACACACACAAACTTATACACACACAAATGTGACATGGTGCGCAGGAGTTTCTGAATCTTCCCTAATTCAAATACAGAAAATCCCAAACATTATGAACCTTCCGCACTCACAAGAAAAAAACTAGAGAACATTGAGAGTAAAACATTTTTGTTATTAAATACATCATACTCTCCCACAATATATAGGTGAGGATGTGATTCAAGAACAACGTCACATACAGTACACTCCCCCTAAATGCAAGACCCTGTCTAAGAGGGAAAGCCTTAAGTGAAGAGGTCTCCCTAATAATTCCCCAAAACAATACTCCACCGAGTATAGAACAGTCACAATACGCAGGTGATCTAATCATCTAACAGGCAATCTATCCAAAAAAGAAACTAATTAAAAAATAATCATTAAAAAAAATGCCAGAATAAAAGGTACCACTAATATAGTATTGGGAAACAAACGTTAGGTGTCATCCGGTGCCAGGTGTCACCACTGAGGAAATATGTCCCATAATATCAGCATTGACAAACTGAAATCAATATAATCATATTGTATCAAGCTCAGAAGTCCCCTTTATAACAGTATATTTGATGTAGACACTAAAGGATGGATGTGGATACATGATATCGCAGTAACCTGGAAACAATTTGCTCGATACAAAGCACTTCATTCTTACACATCAAACTTGTTGGTAACTCCAATTGTGAACTAGTACATTTGAAAGTGTTAATGATGTTATTGCAGTAGCTTATGGTCTTCCTTCCACTAACCATCCTTTTCTTCAGCAGCAGTCTGAGAACTCCCCTATTAATAAAGGATTCTCATAGATTCCTAGTGCAAACATTACACAAACCAGATGCACTTTGTCATGTCCCTGAGGCTTACCCTATCAATCAATGCACTTACATATTGTTCTAATACCAAGTCTCACTACATACCTCTCTGCTCCTCTTAGCCATTTGTCAACTTCCATTTATTTCAGTAGAAATGAAATGCGTTATTAATTATGCGTTCGCCGCTTCTCGCTGTAGGGGCCTTAGATTGTAAAAATACATGCACGTATGGAATTTAGAAATGACAGCGGTAATAAACGTTTTCATGATGCATTGTAGACTTTTATGCAACACTAAGGGCAATATTTACTCAACAGTGCTAAGCCGTAAGAGAATAAACGTTAAGTTTGCTTATGGCCCTACATGTTCAAAATGAGGGTCAACTCCTTTGTTGCCGGGGAGGCCCACAGCCCATTGCACTGCAGACCCCGCGGGAAGGGAAGGGGTTAGAAAGATGTGCGGTGCTCTGGTGCTTTCTGTTGCAGAGATCTTACTTTTCTTGAAGCCAGGAACTCCATGCCCTTTGCCACCTGGAAGCTGTAACATATCAGGTCCTCCATCGTCAGTGGCCGTTTCCTCAAATCTTCGGGATCTAAAGGAACCAGAGGTCATTTCAAAATACCTAAACACTTCCAAGTACAGGCAGCGTACACTAGGGGTCGTTCCTGGGTAGGTATTCAACATTAGGCAGTGGTGCTCAACTCCAGTCCTCAACAGGTTGGGTTTTAAGGATTTGCTTCAGCACAGGTGGGTCAATCAGTGGCTCAGTCTTCGACTGAGCCACTGATTGACCCACCTGTGCTGAAGCAGAGGTATCCGTAAACCCTGATCTGTTGGTGGCCCTTGAGGTCTGGAGTTGGCCAGTCAACGACTGACCAACTGATAAGCCACCTGTGCTGAAGCTGGGATATCCTGAAAAACCTCTGCATTAGCATCTCAAACACAGGTACAGTTCCCCCAGCCAACTTCCTGAGCTTTCCTGCGTACCTTTTTTTTTTTTTTTTTTTTTTACTAATAATTGTTTCCTGTCATTAGTTTTTTAGGGGGTTTCAAAGTTCAGAGGGAAAGTCTTGGCAGCGAAAATGGGGGAAACCGTGCCCATTCCCAAAACGCTAGTTATCGTCCACAGCAGCAGGAAGAGAATTTGGACAAATTCGGTCACGTTTCTTTTTAGCCCATTCTTCATCAAACTAAAAGCAACACTATTTACAGTTGGGTTTGCTTCATAATGATCATATGAGGATGTAAAACAGAAATTGGACATCACCACACTCCTCTGGCTGCCCGAAAACCTCCATAGATGTGATAATTATTATATTATTATAATGCTAGGGGAAATGTTTACTTTAAACGGAATGACAGTGGTGACTCCGCACGGATCTGTGATGCTTGTATTGAACGCTCTACTGGACACTTTATATCCGAAGCTGAACTAAGTTGCACTTTGCGGATACCGTTCCAAATAGCTGACACATTGAGGTGTTTTACTTATGCCTTGGGCCATATTTACCGGTGCTGGAAGACAACTTGCAGCACATTTCATTCAATGAACTGGAAGGTTTCTTATGACAAAAGGCGGCTTAGTAAGCATGAGCCTATGGTGTTAGATAATGTTGGTGCATTCATTTCATATGGAAATGTGTGCTGTTACTTTGGGACTGTAGGTGAGCACTAACTAAAGTTGCTAACTGCTGCTTTATATTTAATTAACCAGTGTAACCAAAGTCCCTGGTAAACTTTGATGGTGTATCCAGCTCTTGTGTCACAAGTAGGAATAACTACATTACAAACACAGGCAGTGTGTTGGTTCTAGGAGACCCTGGGCAGATGCATGCTCGGGTTTACCTTCTTCCTCCTCCTCCGAGTCGCTGTAGCTTTTATCTTCAATGAATCCCGAGCTGGCAGAGCTGCCGGTGCTGGCGACACTCTCTAGCCGCCTCTTGATGAGCTCGGAGAGGTTGCTATTCGAGCCGTCCAGCGCCTTCTCTGCTTCCTGCGACTGGGGAGAGGTCACACAATAACAGCTCACCCCATGCATCACATTTGTACACAGAGTAGCATTTAGTTATCGGTGAGGGGCACAGTATTTGTGCAGTCCGATGACATATTGGCAGTGAAAGCACTTGTATGTATATATGTATTTATTTATATAGCGCTTTTAGTGTACATAGCGCTTCACAGCAGTAATACACGTGATAATCATATTAATAACAAATAATACAAATAACAGGTCATGGGAGTAAGTGCTTCAGACATAAAAGTAACATTTCGGAAGAAGAGTCCCCACTGGATGAGTGGTTTCAGTTCAAATTTAACGTAGGTTGAACTCGATGGACATACCGCACGTCTTTTTTCAACCTTATCAACTATGCAACTATGTTACATAAGTCCGACATGTAAGGTGTGAAGGGGGGGGGGGGGGCTTGGAGAGCCAAATGGTCCTTACGTGCCATCAACTTCTATGCATGTATGCGGCTGTGAAATAATGTATTGTATCAATGATTAGCAGGATTCTGTATGATGGACTCTCCTTACCTTGTATGCTATGAAATCCCCTCTTTTGCTTCTTAAGTAGTTGGACAGGTTTCCATTCTTGCAATATTCCACAATGACCATCAATGGACCTGCCACAAAGAGGATGAGAGGACTTGTGATTACTTAGAAACAGACCATCTTATTTCTTTTTTTTTAGTAAATTCTTTATTTGTAATCTAGAGTTTTATAACAATTAACATATACAATACACACAGAAATCATATCTACAATTCTATATCAGCATTACATATACCTGTAATTATCCTAGCCTCAAAACAATATGCAGACTTAACATAACTTCCTTATAAACGAATCGTATAATAAGACACTAAACAATAAATTATATAATACAGTATAAAATATGAATTATATAATCAAATATACAATAACAGTATACTAAAACTAATATTAAACATAATAAATTAATATTAATAATAATATTAGACAGTCACAGAACAAAAGCAACATAACAAAATAAAAACAAGCCAAACCACAAAATGTTCATCAAAATTATCCTTAGTATTCCTACTTTGGTAACTATTTTCCTTTTCTACTCTTCTCACAGGTTCCTATTATAAATATAATCTGTCCATGGTAACCAAGCCGATCTTATTTCAAGTGAGAAAAACTGGACCTGCAGTAGTAGTGGCCATTGGTATAAGCTAACCTGGTTTGAATGCCTGCTACAGTACATCTGTACAGTGCTGGGTTCACCTCAGTGTGTATATTCTATTATTATTTCAGCAGCGCTGCTGGTTTAGATCATTGATTTATTTGCTGCCTCGGACACTGCAGCTCATTGCAAAGATATTAATTTCATGCTTTTCCGGCAGTAAAGTTGTGATGAGAGTAAAAAAAAAACACTTCTGCTGGGCAAACTTCAACAGAAAAAGGGTTTTTACATTCTTAATGTTGGTGTTTTACAATCATTCAAATGTTCTAAATGAAAAACATCACTGGGATTGCCCCAAAGTCTGGGCCAGGAGAGGGGCGTCTTCCGACTCTCAAGTTCTTTGATCTATTTATCAGTGTGTCCCAGATTGATCAAAGAATAAAATCCCACTAAAAGCCTCTGTTTGATAAAGCCCCCCGCACCACCCCCCCCCCCCCGTATTGGTGAATCTGGAGCAGTCTCCTGGGGGGTTAATCTTTAAACTGTGATGGTGCCGATCGGGTCTTTATGGCACAGAAACTCCCATTTAAGTCAATGGGAGTTTCCGTGCTCCAGTGCCCTGGATGGTACGGATGCTGATTAAATTAACCTTTGAATAATTACTGTCCCAGTGTTGCCCCGGGGCTGCCCTGCTCATGGTCACCTTCCTGTTTCCTCTGTAATCCTGTATACTCCCTGGTAGGTGAGAATTTCTCCCTCCACACACAGCACATTACGCTCTCTTGGCTCTGGCCCAATGATTTCGCATGAGTGACAGAGAGCTCGCTGTAACGTGCGGACGTGCCAGGTATATATCTTGTTTTCATTCTATTCGTCTTTTCCCCCTCTGACGCAGACACTAAATTTCTTTTTATCTTATAGGCGTAATAAACCAGTGCCAGGACAATGGAACAATCTCCAGATATACATATTATCATTTATATGGCACGACAACTCGGGTGCAACACAGAATACACATCCTATGTGTGCATAGTTTTGCAGTGACTAGCTTAATGCAGTAACCATATGCTTAAGTATAGTGTGTATGTATGTATATAGATACACATACACACTAATATATATTTATATATATATATACACACACACACTCAGAATCCCTTGCTGCAGTGGAAGCACTGTATGCTGGGTGATAATGGTGAAAGGCAGGATTGCAGACCTGTCTAAGACATGTGAATGTGCTCACAAATGATCTTTTTATTTGATATATATATATATATATATATATATGCAAATATAACTGTATGCTCATCTGCATGTCTTAGGCAGGTCTGCAACCCGCCTTTCCCCATTATCACCCAGCATACAGCACTTCCACTGCAGCAAGGGATTCTGGGAAATGACATGCAAATGAGCACACAGTGTCACTTTTTGCCTCAATAACCATTTTTAACATGGTTCCCTATAGGCTTAAGCTTGCTGCATGGTCACAGCTTCAAAGCTGTATATATATATATATATATATATATATATATATATATATATATATATATATATATCACATTTTATACTTTACCTCATCAATGGGGGCACCTGTGGTTTTTTGGTGTGACCACTCTTACACAATCTATACCAGTGGTGCTTAACTCCAGTACTCAAGGGCCACCAACAAGTCAGGTTTTAAGGATATCCCTGCTCGAAGACCGAGCCACGGCTTGAGCCACCTGTGCTGAAGCAGGGATATCCTAAAAACGTGATCTGTGAGGAGGTCTTGAGGACTGGAGTTCAGCACCACTGGTCTACACAACTAACCCCAGACTGAGGATCCCTTTGCACCTGGCAGGGTGTATGTGCTGTGCAGAGAGACACTTTGTGTGGATGCTGTAATATCTCCTGCCACATTGAAGAGCCCAATGAAATGGTAAACATCCCTTTAGGAGAATTTGCTCCGGTTTTGTCATTTACAAGGTTTAAATCACTATATCTCAGGGGGGGGGGGGGGGCTACGTTTGAAGCCCATGTAGTAAAATCCTCTTATCCTTAAAGAATTTAAATCTCAGACCTTAAAGATGGTTGTCTCCTTCCACTGAAACAAAATGACAGTCAGTGATGCTAAAAAAGTGTTAATATCAAGAAAGAACAGACCTCTTTAATGTGGTCCACAAGTTACAAAAATGCATGTGTTTGGGTTTTTTTCAAAGTGGCTCCAGAGATTTTAATTAAGAACGTTGCAATTGATGTAAAATTAAGGCTGCGTCCCCGCTAGCGCTGAGCGGGCGGCGCTTGCCGTTTTTACTTACACATATCTATATATGTAAGTCCCCGCTCACGCGGTGCAAGCGCGCTCATCCACACTTGGCGCTTGGGTAAACAAAAAAAATTAACTTTTGAGCGCGCTCAACTTGCCCGCAACGCCCCCCCCCCCCCCCCCCTGCGCGCACTCTTCCGAAATAGCAGGGACACCCGGCGCTCATGCTTGGAGAGCTGGTGACGTCACCGCTCTCCAGCATGAGCGCGGTCAGCGCTGGCGGGGCCACAGCCTGATGCAGCCATGTATTTATATTATTTCTTTGTTTGGGATGTCATTATTCAACACCTTGAGTGCTGCAGGGGCCATGCATGGTGGGTGAAGGTAGCGCTCCGGGGTCTTTCATACTGCAAGTAACCGCCGCAGGGAAGGGGCTCACCTGGCACATGAGATCACTCACCTCCAGGCTTCGTGCAAGCCCCCAGTAAATTAACGACATTCAGGTGATGTCCGATGTGGATAAGGATCTTCAGCTCGGACATCAATGCCTTGCACTCGTTGTTTGTCGCACACTCTGTTTTAACATAAAACAGGACAAAGTCATCTCCACACAATGGGACATTTACAGAGGAAACATCAAGAGGACAAATGAAAACAGCCACGGCCCCGAAGAGGAATCTCAAAAACAAGATGCATAGTCAGCACATATTTGGCCTTGGCTAACTGCCTCTCGTGTCCAAGCAGAAGATTAATCGTATGCGACTATGGATAATCCTTCCTCGCTCAGCAAATAAAAAATAACGTTATCGTAACAATTTAGAGTATTATGCTTTGTTTATATAATAATAATTGTAAATTCATAGTGCAGAATCAACATTATTGTCCAATTGTCCTAATGAAGGGTCAGACGGAGCCTCACTGATCATTAGAAGCAGGTTTTTATTGTTCATGTAACTGTAGCATTATAATTTGCATTATTTGTTGGGGTTGTGCAAGTACAAATAAATCAGATATCCCGCTGATGTGATGTGCTTTGCAGCCATCGTATCTCTGCTCTGGGACAGGTTAGCCCTGTTCAATTGTAGAGCATAGATAATGTAGAGCATAAATTGTAGAGCAGTTTCCTGAGCAAAGGGAAGACCACATATTGAACAGGGGACATCAAAAATAAACAACGATAATACATATTGCATCCTGTCTGATGCTAGTACAGTGGATGATACCAGCACTCACCCCAGAACCTTGTCTCCGTAAACCAAGACTTCAGCCACACAGACAGGACACACATCACAGAAGATTGGGCAATGAAACCCAAGAGCATTCCCAGGCCTGTCAGGGCTCAATGATTTGGAGCGAGTGCCATGCGCTGGACATCAGACCCATTCAATTGCAGCAGCCTGGCTCCCATTGATTTCAGTAATATTTCGTCAGACTATGTCCATTACATTGTAATTATTCTGATCCAGAAACACCATGTCTCACGCATCTGGATCCTTGGATCTTTACAGCTATTGGGCTCTGTCTGTGTTCTATGTTCTGTCCTTGATTTTAACTACATATTGCCATGCCCAGTAGCACTCCGTTCTGACACTTCTATGCAAATATATATATTGTGGTTACTTTGGGGGTATATAAATTAGGAGCTTACCGATTTTCTCTGTTCAGCTATTAACACCCCCAGAAGCTACAAGAGTGAAATTAACAACTTGTTTGCTGCCTACTCAAAATATGGTAGGGGCAAAATGAATATTTAGATTATTATCCTGGGGTTTAGGGTTTCATTGCCGACTCATGTCAAGAGACAAAACCCAAGAGGAAATGTACCTTTAAGCATCTTAACAGCAACTGTTTTGCAGGTTGAACATTTATCAATGCCAAAAGCAGAGGCTTCCACCACCTTCCCGAAAGCACCGTGACCCAGCGTCTTACCTGGAGGTAAAAGTCAAGAGTGAGCTGTAGCTCAATCAAATCTGGTAACAAGCATGCAAAGGAAGTCATGCAAAGCCATGGGACGTCATGCAAAGCCATGAGACTTCGTGCAAAGCCATGGGAAGTCATGCATAGCCATGCAGTCATGCAAAGTCATAAGACATCATGCAAAGCCATGGGACGTCGTGCAAAGCCATGGGAAGTCATGCAAAGCCATGGGACGTCGTGCAAAGCCATGGGACGTCGTGCAAAGCCATGGGAAGTCCCTGCAAACGCCTGGGAAGTCCATGCAAAGTCATGGGACGTCGTGCAAAGCCATGGGACGTCGTGCAAAGCCATGGGACGTCATGCAAAGCCATGGGACATCATGGAAATGCTGAGAGATGAGCAGGTCCCAAAAGTCAACAGTTAAACCTTCCAATAGTGAAACAAAGCTGTGAGCACATGATACAAGGCTTTTGTGTTTCCCTCAATGTTCGCACCGGGTTTATGCATGAACATTGTCAGCACTAAATGGCACATGGCAGATATGGGAGTTAGTTAGATAAGTGATAAGGTTCAAACATAGGCAGATCTAAGGAACCGGATTACTATTTAGTCAGAATGGATTTCTCCCCCTGAGAAGGTCCCGTTCAAAACCTTGGATTATGCAAGTTTCTTTAATACAGTTAGCTGCTTATACCTTCTGAGTGCTGTTGTCTCCTTACCTTTGCTGGTAATGTAATTAGATATATATAATTCACAGCAGTAGTCATTCAAAATTTTTTGCACATACAGTATGTTATTTCTTATTCTCAAACACAGTACCCAGCAACCTCAAACTCCCACACCTACCACAAAGTGAATATATATTTATGTCAACCAGAGAGCTACTGAGCGTGGCAATTGTATATAACAAGAGACAGGGGTGCCCAATGCTGCATCAATTGACAAAACATATAAATAAAATACTTCATAATAATAATTGGTTATTTAGTTAACCCTTTGCCAGGTTGGAAGGTCATTTCACTTTCTGCAGGACCAGACCCATTATGTTTTTCCACTCTCACAGAGGTAAAAGGAAGGGTTCACAGTATATGTGTAGACCTGCATATTTGTGTGTATACCTGTACGTTGGTATGCAGGCTTTGACGCCTTTGGCCAGGTTGTAACTACTAATAACCAATTATTATTATTGAAGTATTTTATTTATATGTTTTGTCAATTGGATGCAGCATTGGGCACCCCCTGTCTCTTGTTATATCAATTGCCACGCTCAGTAGCTCTCTGTTTGACATAATATATATTCACTTTGGGGTAGGTGTGGGAGTTTGAGCTTGCTGGGTATCTGTGTTACCGTCTCTTTGGAGGCTGTGGCACCTCCCCCAGAGCTCACTCCTCCTCCTTCACCCTTTTAACTTGGAAGGTCATTTCACTGCGGCAGGACCAAGACCTTATGGTTTTCCACTCTCACAGAGGTAAAGGAAGGGTTCACATTTAGTGTAGGACCTGCATTATTTTGTTTATACCTTGACGTTGGTATGCAGGCTATGACGCCTTGTGGCCAAAGGGTTAACTAATAACCAATTATTATTATTGAGTATTTTATTTATATGTTTTGTCAATTGGATGCAGCATTGGGCACCCCCTGTCTCTTGTTATATACATTGCCACGCTCAGTAGCTCTCTGGTTGACATAAATATATATTCACTTTTGTGGTAGGTGTGGGAGTTTGAGCTTGCTGGGTATCTGTGTTAACCTATGTCTCTTTGGAGGCTGTGGCACCTCCCCCCAGAGCTCACTCCTCCTCTTCACCCTTTAACTTGGAAGGTCATTTCACTTGCTGCAGGACCAAGACCCATATGGTTTTCCACTCTCACAGAGGTAAAAGGAAGGGTTCACAGTATAGTTAGAGACCTGCATTATTTTGGTTATCCTTGACGTTGGTATGCAGCTTATGACGCCTTTGGCCAAAGGTTAACTAATAACCAATTATTATTATTGAAGTATTTTTATTTATATGTTTTGTCAATTGGATGCAGCATTGGCACCCCCTGTCTCTTGTTTTCTCAAACACAATGCTACTACAGTAGCAATTACAAATAAGTTGCAATAATAATATGGTTGGATAAAAAAAAAGTTGGTATTTGTTATCAGTGAGTGCTAGCACATATTTTGTGTGCTATGTAGATTAAACAGACCAATTTCAGTTAATCAAATGTAAAGGATGAGTAGGTCCATTGGGGTTCACTGCAGAAAACTCCCTTGTGACAGAACTCCAGGTTGGCACACAAATAAGGTCTAACACCGAGCTAACCAGCAAGCTCCACACAGAGTGATGTTCACGAGAGCCCAAACATGGGATAGATGGGCTATGCAGAGGAAGAGTATTACACGCACGCAGTATTTTAAAAACAAACCCACTTAACTTTTTTGAACCTCTCCCCATCCCGTGAATAACTAATCACTAAAACTAGCAATTACTTAATGGGGCAGACTTAAAAAGTGAATTTCTAGTGAAAGGTGAACACGGACGATTCTGTATTGGGCAAGATTGTTTCCAAGACACAGAGAATGATTCGGTATTATTGTGATTTAAATGATGCTTAAAAGGTAAATCCTATTGCCAGAAAAACTAATACATTCACATTGCAGCGGCAACGACGCAACTCCCCATACGTACTTCCCTCGGTGCTCCGATACGTACTCTTCCCCGGTGCTCCTATACGTACTTCCCTCGGTGCTCCTATACGTACTTCCCTCGGTGCTGCTATACTACTTCCCTCGGTGCTCCTATACTACTTGCTACAAATTGTGTGCTAAGTACTGAAAATGGCTCTGACTTCATAGAAATCGCTTCACGTGTGGTGCTGGGTGTTGACACAAGTACCATGTATGCCGTTTAATACATGGCTCTTCCTGTGTTCCAGTGTCTAGAGCAGGGGTGGCCGACTCCAGTCCTCAAGGGCCACCGACGGCCAGTTTTTCACATATCCTGCTTCAGCACAGGTGGTGCAGTCTTCGACAGCCACTGATTGAGCCACCTGTGCTGAAGCGGATATCCTGAAAACCTGACCTGGTGGTGGCCTTGAGGACTGGGAGTTGGCCGTCCCTGGTCTGGTGGTCTGCCTGGTGCAATCCTCTTATGTGAGTTTTTTCATGACCTGTTTTGTGATTGAGGGACTCACCGTGATTCCTACGGTTTTTATTCTGTATCAGAACCAAAGCGAACATTTTCAGTTTTCACATTTTGAAATGTCTTGAAGCAGAGACCGTGAGGTTTGGAAGCTTTGTATACTCCATTTCATTTATGAAGACATGCGCGTACAACTGTGAAGTACATGTTCTTTGGGAAAAAAAGACATGGCCATCGAAGCACATCCAATGGAGGCCGAGAAGTAGCCGCAGACTTTATCCTATCCCTCTTCCTATGGCCACCTGCTGTTGTGGGACCATGCATCCAAATTAAGCCTTACTGTGTGACAATGGGTGGTCTCCTTTATCAATCATGTAACTATATAGATTACATTAGACGGCAGTATTGTCAGGGTGGCACATCTACGGTATTTTCCTGGCCTGCTTTGTCCAGTCCCACAGTAGGGTTGGCACTACCAAACTGAGCCTGTCACGGGGAATTCCCCCTTGCGCTGTCATAGGGCAGCCTCTCACACTGCTCGTCCAATGGCATCTCCTCCGTTCCATGATGATGGACAGATAGCCGTTCTTCATTTCTGATGCATGCGGCTGCAGAGAAAGACAGAAGATCAGAGTGGGAGCATCAAGCTGTGTCTCCAGATGCATAGACATTGCCAACCGATCAAGCACTGTACACGATATACATTGAGACCCCAGAACACCTAGCCTCCCCGTAAGACCTGTAAGTCATGAAAATCAGGGGTGTCCTTTGTCCTGTACATCCCTAGTGCCTGCAATCAGTTACACACATAATTCAGCCTACCCAGCATCTGCATACACCACACTCACCAGTCTAAGGTGCTTCTGAACTTCCCAATATGGCCAAAACAGTACTGTATGTTTTGCCTGGAATAGCTCAATTCGTGTCCTAGGGATGATATACCAGCACAGAGGTTCTCACACATTACACTCAAGTAATTGTTGTCTCATCTGCAAAACTGTGGCAAAAACTGCCCATCAGAGTTAAGAATTCCGTTGTTTCACTGGAAAACCATTTCCTCGATACATTTGGTGTTGTTTTATAGCCTCAGTTTTGCAGCCAGACTTTGATAACAGCAAGGTAGAAGTCATGACCGCTATCCAGGTCTTTCAATAACTAATAAAATCCAGGCTGATTGTGAATAAGCTTTTAGAGTGCATTATATCCTGTTATTTATTATAAGTGACTGGAGTATCTACAGTATCGCTAACAACTGTCACTTCCTGTAGGCACGGTCCCACAGCCCAAGTATGTGTACCTATGCAATCACCAGTCTAAGTGGCCATCACATGGTGCAGTAAATAAGTTACTCAATACAATACTTTGTGGCTTCCATTCCTACGTGGTACATGTATACACGTTATCTTTTCCTTCCCAGAACGCACTTTAAAAAAAAAAAAAACTTAATCTTTCTGGTAAATATCTAATAAACCAAGTAGAATAAACAGGGGGTCTCTTTCCTCTTCTGCTGATGATAGACATGTATGTATCAGGGAATCTCCTCGATAAATAAAGTTGACTAAACCTTTGTTGAGCAGTCAGGAGAATCACTCACCTTTTTCAGCTTTTTCGTATAAACAGGTGAGTAGTGAGCCAAAATAGGGTCGCTGCCACCCCTGTCAGACAAGGATGATCACTTCTATGTTGGATTTCTCCCCCGCACCTGTGCGTACAGGAGGTACATACATGTCACATTGAGGTAGGATAGCTCCGGGATCCCCAGCTCACATTCATTTAACAAAACCCTCCACATGGGTGAGTTCTTGATGCTCGATCTTTCTTACGGGGTCCAATATTTGTTACTCTCAGGAAGCAGCGCGTGCTTTGAGCTGCACTGCGGAATCGCTCACCTAGAATTGTGATGAAGGCAGAAGTGCTGACATGTCCCAATCTCATTGGTAGCACGACACTCGTATAACCCTCATCATCCTTCTTCACCCTCTCAATGATCAGGCTGCTGTTGTAGAGAAGGGTTATTCCTGGAAGGGAAATGTATCTTCAAAAGCAGAATACTACCACCATGTCAACGTGGCTGCAGTGTACAACTGAAGTTGTGGCGAAACATAAAGAAACGCACATCTGCAGCAACAAGGGACCTACGGCAAGTCAGAAATATGACACTGGGTGTTGCACTCCCACTTCTAGGATCACGGTCTTATTCACAATGATACCAAACGTGGGATGCAGTCGTTTCCCCTCTCTCTTTACTGGAATACAGCCCCCCACATTATACCTCACCACTCTGAAGGTTGGAGAAATGTTTCACTTCTTATAGCTTGTGTGCGTTAGGCTGCGCTTTAGTCCGGCGAAGTCAGTCCACGGTCGCGGGAAAAATCAAATTGAGATGACTTCCAGCGATCGCGACCACACTGTCACGTTGCGCTTACTATAAGCCGCCGACGGCGGCAATGCTTTTTTAGACGCGACGTCGTCGGCACTATAACGCAGCCTTAAGCAGTACATTGAGTCCCAGCTGCCAGCAAAGTGTCCTCTCCTTTGCCTTCCTTTGTTGGTCCTCTAATAAAGGAGGCTATACACAATTATGTTGATATCATGGGAGAGGCACATCACAGGCACGTTGTTGGCCCTCTGGAAATCAAGGGGTTAGTGGTCAGAATTCTCCTTGCTCCATCAGACCTACCTAAGCAGGTTTTAATCAATAGCCATTCTCAACCAGGTGATGTCGGGTGTGGGGGTTCCATTGACTCTGCATTCCAGGTACAACGTGCTGCTACTGTTCACCACAGCTTCTGCAAGCTCCTGGACCACTTGTGAGCTTCCTTCTCTGCAATGACACACAAGAGCCAGAGAGATGTTCAAGATGCTCTGCTCAAATGCTACATCATGGAGTGGTCAACACCAATCCTCACGGGCCACCAACAGGTCAGGTTTTAAAGATATACCAGCTTCAGCACTGGTGGCTCAATCAGTGGATCAGTCAATAACTGGCCCTTGAGAACTGGCGTTATCCACCCCTTTGCTACATTATGCAGCGACCAACTTCTGGGCTCTTCTGACCTCTAAAATTGCAGTAACTCCACTATATTCTTTTTAAAAATCAACCTTTCTGGTCTTGAATGTTACACATGCAAACCATTGAGTTATGCGATGATAACCAGTGTCCGTGTCCGATCTCAATAGCAGAATTATTTAACAAAGTTCTTGATTTCGCCATAGATACTACCCTAAACGTGTCCACATGGAGAGCTACTTAGGATCTTGGGACTGTACCTTTAATATTTAGAACTTGTGGGAAGGGATGGAAATTCTGTACTGGTGCTGTAGGCGTATGCATTGGTAAAGATCTGACTAAGCCCATCTAAAAAATGCCTGGAGCAAAGCAGACAACTTGAACTTGTATCCGGAATGTGACCGCTGGACCTGCAATGGTTTCGTTTTTACCTCACCCACGATTTTAGTCATTTCACAACAGACGTCTGACCGTGCAAAAAAAAATGTTCGCAAGCACTACGCATTCCGGTTAATTGCAAAACCGTGTGTGTGGTTACCGCCAAGCCTGAAATCATCTCCGGGGAAATGTGAGAAGTGAGAATCCTAATCTGCAGCGTAACCCCGGTATGACATGTGACAATTTGGTGTAAATGAAAGCAAGATCGTGGGGCTGTGGAAAACAGCAAGCATTTTATCTGCAATCAGAGTTTCAAACACTAATGTAATGGGTGGAGGTCGGAGATGCATCGCTCCACTGATTTTAATTTAGGCTGAGTACACGCTGCCGATGACCGCGTTCATGCTGAGATCAGTGTTGTCACCCACTCTCCACAGGAACGCTCGGCTGTCTGTCATTTTTTTGAGGGGGGTCTTGGCCGGAGGCGTGGCAGAGCAGTGACTGGCTGAGGAGGTCAGTGACCCTTCAGGCACCTGGAAGGCAATTGCACCTGTCTCGGCAAGCACCCGCGAGCGTACGGGCACTTTCGCTTTCATTGTGCTGACCACGCTAAGCTCCAGACGCGTTCAGCACCACAGTGAACTCAGCCTAAGGCTTTGTTTTATAGTTGGCGCGCATGCGCTAATGCTCATGACGGAAATCACACTTTGTGTGTACAGGTCTGTGCTGTGAGCGGCAGTGGGCGTAGCTATGACGTCACCCCGCTTCACACAGACCTTTTTCGCACAGACCCGGTTTCGCACAGACCCGTTTCACAGAGAAGGAAAACTTTTGCCATATCTCTCGTTTAGAAATGACAAAAAAACACTAACTAAACAACTTTACAAGAGCGCTAAGCTAAAATGCAAAAAGAAAGAGGTGACTAGTGGTAAGTGCATAAATAAAAGCGAATTGTGAATAGCTAGTAAAGTGCCCTAATATCGAGGGATAAGCTAGGTGGAGCTGCCAAGGGGACCCATCATACAAGTTAATGTGCCGGGGTACCTTTTTCTGTATTGGAGAGCTCTCGATATGTTTGCCTTACGTCCTCTGGTTTATGATCAGGGAATCGTGTATGTCAGGGATGAACAATTTCGTTTCATTCAAAATGATAATGATTTCGGTGAAAAGGCTCAGCGCAACTATTTTATCGTAAACCACTCAAAGAAACTGGTCTTTCCGAGCTCCATAGTTCGGCTTTTACAGGATAACTGCGAATCCTTCTATGGTTGAGCGGTTCTTCTTCACACCACACAGAGCACAGTTAGTCGAATATAAGAAAGTTGTTATTCTGCGGTCACACATTTGGCATACATTTCCTATTACATTTATAGCTCTCAGACCTGGCGTTTTTTTTTATTTCTACAGCACAAAAGGAGAAACTGGTGGCAAAAGATGCAGGATTGTTTCATCTCCTCTATCTTTATAAAAATTTGCCTAAGTCAGGGGTTCGCCCCAGTCGAAGACTGATCGAGCCACCTGTGCTGAAGCAGGGATAATCTGTAAACCCTGATCTGTTGGTGGCCCTTGAGGACTGGAGTTGAGAACCCTGCCCTAATGATTTCTACTGTATTCAAAGCAAACGGAGATACATTGAGGTCTAGCATCAAACGGTGCAATTCTTAGGCACAAACAGCACCAGATATATCAAAGTAAAATAATTCATTGCTTTCATGAGATTTTCTGCTTTGGTACATAGGCAGATATTTTCCATAGAATGACACCACATTTGCCTTGATACATTGTTATAACAGGAATGCTAAAATGGCAAAATGACCATTTGGCGCTTTGTGCATAGACTCCGGTGGTTCCCGTTAAGCTCTCCCAGCGCTTATGGTCTTCATTGTTTGTGACTGAAGCAGACCCCTCAGAGGAAACTGTGTTCATGCTGAATAATCCGAAGCTGCCTTATATACAAGCATGGGGGCTTTATAAGAAGCACTCCTTCCATGCATAACACACATGACTCACCTAACCACAAGCCTGTTGAAGCGCATCGCCACCTCGTTGCTGTTATAGCGATTCTGGGCCGCGCCATGGGACGTCGTGCAAAGCCATGGGACGTCGTGCAAAGCCATGGGAAGTCATGCAAAGCCATGGGACATCCATTGAAAGCTGAGAGATGAGCAGGTCCCAAAAGTCAACAGTTAAACCTTCCAATAGTGAAACAAAGCTGTGAGCACATGATACAAAGGCTTTTGTGTTTCCCTCAATGTCTTGCACCGGGTTGTATGCATTGAACATTGTCAGCACTAAATTGCACATGGCAGATATGGGAGGTTAGTTAAGATAAGTGATAAGGTTCAAACATAGGCAGATCTAAGGAGACCGGATTACTATTTAAGTCAGAATGGATTTCTCCCCCTGAGGAAGGTCCCGTTCAAAAACCTTTGGATATATGTGCAAGTTTCTTTAATACAGTTGATAGCTGCTTATACCTTCTGAGTGCTGTTGTCTCCTTACCTTTGCTGGTAATGTATGATAGATATATATATATTCACAGCAAGTATGTCATTCAAAATTTTTTGCACATACAGTATGTTATTTCTTATTCTCAAACACAGATACCCAGCAAGCTCAAACTCCCACACCTACCACAAAGTGAATATATATTTATGTCAACCAGAGAGCTACTGAGCGTGGCAATTGTATATAACAAGAGACAGGGGGTGCCCAATGCTGCATCCAATTGACAAAACATATAAATAAAATACTTCAATAATAATAATTGGTTATTTAGTTAACCCTTTGGCCAGGTTGGAAGGTCATTTCACTTGCTGCAGGACCAAGACCCATTATGGTTTTCCACTCTCACAGAGGTAAAAGGAAGGGTTCACAGTATAGTGTAGGACCTGCATTATTTTGGTTATACCTTGACGTTGGTATGCAGGCTTATGACGCCTTTGGCCAAAGGGTTAACTAAATAACCAATTATTATTATTGAAGTATTTTATTTATATGTTTTGTCAATTGGATGCAGCATTGGGCACCCCCTGTCTCTTGTTATTCTCAAACACAATGCTACTACAGTATGCAATTACAAATAAGCTTGCAATAATAATATGGGTTGGATAAAAAAAAAGTTGGTATTTGTATCAGTGAGGTGCTAGCACAATATTTATGTGTTGCTATGTAGATTAAACAGACCAATTTCAGTTAATCAAATGTAAAGGAATGAGTAGGTCATTGGGGTTCACTGCAGAAAACTCCCTTGTGACAGAACTCACAGGTTGGCACACAAGATAAGGTCTAACACCGAGCATACCAGCAGCTCCCACACAGAGTGATGTTCACGGAGAGGCCCAAACATGGGATAGATAGGGCTATGCAGAGGAACGAGTATTACACGCACGCAGTATTTTAAAAACAAACCCAGCTTAACTTTTTTGAACCTCTCCCCATCCCGTGAAGTAACTAATCCTAAAACTAGCAATTTACTTAATGGGGCAGACTTAAAAAGTGAAATTTCTAGTGAAAGGTGAACACGGACGATTCTGTATTGAGCAGATTGTTTCCAAGACACAGAGAATGATTCTGTATTATTGTGATTTAAATGATGCTTAAAAGGTAGAATCCTATTGCCAGAAAAACTAATATCATTACATTCGGCACAGCAACTCCCCCATACGTACTTCCCTCGGTGCTCCTATACGTACTTCCCTCGGTGCTCCTATACGTACTTCCCTCGGTGCTCCTATACGTACTTCCCTCGGTGCTGCTATACGTACTTCCCTCGGTGCTCCTATACTACTTGCTAACAAATTGGTGCTAAAGTACTGAAAATGGGCTCTGACTTCATAGAAATCGCTTCACGTGTGGTGCTGGGTGTTGACACAAGTACACATGTATGCCGTTTAATACATGGCTCTTCCTGTGTTCCAGTGTCTAGAGCAGGGGTGGCCGACTCCAGTCCTCAAGGGCCACCGACAGGCCAGGTTTTCACAATATCCCTGCTTCAGCACAGGTGGTGCAGTCTTCGACAGCCACTGATTGAGCCACCTGTGCTGAAGCAGGGATATCCTGAAAACCTGACCTGGTGGTGGCCCTTGAGGACTGGAGTTGGCCGTCCCTGGTCTGGTGGTCTGCCTGGTGCAATCCTCTTATGTGAGTTTTTTCATGACCTGTTTTGTGATTGAGGGACTCACCGTGAGTCCTACGGTTTTTATTCTGTATCAGAACCAAAGCGAACATTTTCAGTTATCACATTTTGAAATGTCTTGAAGCAGAGACCAGTGAGGTTTGGGAAGCTTTGTATACTCCATTTCATTTATGAAGAACATGCGCAGTACAACTGTGAAGTACATGTTCTTTGGGAAAAAAAGACATGGCCATCGGAAGCACATCCAATGGAGGCTCGAAGAAGTAGCCAGCAGACATGTTATCCTATCCCTCTTCCTATGGCCACCTGCTGTTTGTGGGAGCCATGCATCCAAAAGTAAGCCTTACTGTGTGACAATGGGTGGTCTCCTTTATCAAATCATGTAACTATATTAGATTACATTAGACGGCAGTATTGTCAGGGTGGCACATCTACGGTATTTCCTGGCCTGCGTTTGTCCAGTCCCACAGTAGGGTGGCACATACCAAGACTGAGCCTGTCACGGGGGAATTCCCACTTGCTGCTGTCATAGGGCAGCCTCTCACACTGCTCGTCCAATGGCATCTCCTCCGGGTCCATGATGATGGACAGATAGCCGGTCTTCATTTCTGATGCATGCGGCTGCAGAGAAGACAAGAAGATCAGAGTGGGAGCATCAGCTTGTGTCTCCAGATGCATAGACAGTGCCAACCGATCAAGCACTGTACACAGATATACATTGAGACCCCAGAACACCTAGCCTACCCGTAAGACCTGTAAGTCATGAAAATCAGGGGTGTCCATTTGTCCTGTACATCCCTAGTGACTGCAAATCAGTTACACACATAATTCAGCCTATCCCAGCATCTGCATACAGCCATCACTCAACAGTCTAAAGGTGCTTCTGAACTTCCCAATATGGCCAAAACAGTACTGTATTGTTTTTGCCTGGAATAGCTCAATTCGTGTCCTTAGGGATGATATACCAGCACAGAGGTTCTCACACATTACACTCAAGTAAATTGGTTGTCTCATCTGCAAAACTGGTGCAAAAACTGCCCATCAGAGTTAAGAATTCCGTTGGTTTCACTGGAAAACCATTTCCTCGATACATTTGGTGTTGTTTTATAGCCTCAGTTTTGCAGCCAGACTTTGATAACACAGAAGGTAGAAGTCATGACCGCTATCCCAGGTCTTTCAATAACTCAATAAAAATCCAGGCTGATTGTGAATAAGCTTTTATAGTGCATTATATCCTGTTATTTATTATAAAGTGACTGGATGTATCTGACAGTATCGCTAACAACTGTCAACTTTCCTGTAAGGCAGCGGTCCCACAGCCAAAGTATGTGTACCTATGCAATCACCAGTCTAAGTGGCCATCACATGGTGCAGTAAATAAGTTACTCAATACAATACTTTGTGGCTTCCATTCCTAGCTGGTACATGTATACACGTTATCTTTTCCTTCCCAGAACGCACTTTAAAAAAAAAAAAAACTTAATCTTTCTGGTAAAATATCTTAATAAAACCAAGTTAGAAATAAACAGGGGCGTCTCTTTCCTCTTCTGCTGGATGATAGACATGTGATGTATCAGGGAATCTCCTCGATAAATAAAAGTTGACTAGATACCTTTGTTGGAGCAGTCAGGAGAATCACTCACCTTTTTCAGCTTTCGTATAAACAGGGTGAGTAGGAGCCAAAATAGGGTCGCTGCCACCCCTGTGCAGACAAGGATGATCACTTCTATGTTGGATTTCTCCTCCGCACCTGTGCGTACAGGAGGTACAATACATGTCACATTGAGGTAGGATAGCTCCGGGGATCCCCCAGCTCAACATTCATTTAACAAAACCCTCCACATGGGTGAGTTCTTGATGCTCGTATCTTTCTTAACGGGGTCCAATATTTGTTACTCTCAGGAAGCAGCGCGTGCTTTGAGCTGCACTGCGGAATCGCTCACCTAGAATTGTGATGAAGGCAGAAGTGCTGACATGTCCCATCTCATTGGTAGCACGACACTCGTATAAACCCTCATCATCCTTCTTCACCCTCTCAATGATCAGGCTGCTGTTGTAGAGAAGGGTTATTCCTGGAAGGGAAAATGTATCTTCAAAAGCAGATACTACCACCATGTCAACGTGTGCTGCAGTGTACAACTGAAGTGTGCGGAAACAGTAAGAAACGCACAATCTGCAGCACACAAAGGGACCTACGGCAAGTCAGAAATATGACACTGGGTGTTGCACTCCCACTTCTAGGATCACGGTCTTATTCACAATGATACAAACGTGGGATGCAGTCGTTTCCCCTCTCTCTTTACCTGGAATACAGCACCCACATTATACCTCACAACCTGAAGGTTGGGAGAATGTTTCACTTCTTATAGCTTGTGTGCGTTAGGCTGCGCTTATAGTGCCGGCGAAGTCAGTCAGCGGTCGCTGGAAAAATCAAATTGAGATGACTTCCAGCGATCGCGACCACACTGTCACGTTGCGCTTACTATAAGCGCACGCGACGGCGGCAATGCATTCGTTTAGACGCGACGTCGTCGGCACTATAAGCGCAGCCTTAAGCAGTACATTGAGTCCCAGCTGCCAGCAAAGTGTCCTCTCCTTTGCCTTCCTTTGTTGGTCCTCTAATAGAAAGGAGGCTATACACAATTATGTTGATATCATGGGAGAGGCAACATCACAGGCACGTTGTTGGCCCCTCTGGAAATCAAGGGGTTAGTGGTCAGAATTCTCCCTGCTCCATCAGACCTACCTGAAGCAGGTTTAATCAGATAGCCATTCTTCAACCAGGTGATGTCGGGTGTGGGGGTTCCATTGACTCTGCATTCCAGGTACAACGTGCTGCTACTGTTCACCACAGCTTCTGCAAGCTCCTGGACCACTTGTGGAGCTTCCTTCTCTGCAATGACACACAAGAGCCAGAGAGATGTTCAAGAATGCTCTGCTCAAGATGCTACATCATGGAGTGGTCAACACCAATCCTCACGGGCCACCAACAGGTCAGGTTTTAAAGATATACCAGCTTCAGCACTGGTGGCTCAATCAGTGGATCAGTCAATAACTGGCCCTTGAGGACTGGCGTTATCCACCCCTTTGCTACATTATAGCAGCGACCCAACTTCTGGGCTCTTCTGACCTCTAAAAATTGCAGTAACTCACTATATTCTTTTTAAAAATCAACCTTTCTGGTCTTGAATGTACACATGCAAACCATTGAGTTATGCGATTGATAACCATAGTGATCCAGTGTCCGATCTCAATAGCAGAATTATTTAACAAAGTTCTTGATTTCGCCATAGATACTACCCTAAACAGTGTCCACATGGAGAGCTCACTTAGGATCTTGGGACTGTACCTTTAATATTTAGTAACTTGTGAAGGGAAATGGTAAAATTCTGTACTGGTGCTGTAGGCGTATGCATTGGTAAAGATCTGACTAAGCCCATCTAAAAAATAGCCTGGAGCAAAGCAGACAACTTGGCAACTTGTATCCGGAATGTGACCGCTGGACCTGCAATGGTTTCGTTTTTACACTCCCACGATTTTAGTCATTTCCAGAACAGACGTCTGACCGTGCGAAAAAAAAATGTTCGCAAGCACTACGACATTCCGGTTAATTGCAAAAACCGTGGTGTGGTTACCGCCAAGCCTGAAAATCATCTCCGGGGAAATGTGAAGAAGTGAAGAATCCTAATCTGCAGCGTAACCCCGGTATGACATGTGACAATGGTGTAAATGAAGCAAGATCGTGGGGCTGTGGAAAACAGGCAAAAGCATTTTATCTGCAATCAGAGTTTCAAAAACTAATGTAATGGGTCGGAGGTCGGAGATGCATCGCTCACTGATTTTAATTTAGGCTGAGTACACGCTGCCGATGACCGCGTTCATGCTTGAGATCAGTGATGTCACCCACTCTCCAAGCAGGAACGCTCGGCTGTCTGGCATTTTTTTTTTGAGGGGGGTCTTGGCCGGAGGCGTGGCAGAGCAGTGACTGGCTGAGGAGGTCATGTGACCCTTCAGGGCACCTGGAAGGCAATTGCACCTGTCTCGGCAAGCACCCGCGAGCGTACGGGCACTTTCGCTTTCATTGTGCTGACCACGCTAAGCTCCAAGCGCGGTCAGCACCACAGTGAACTCAGCCTAAGGCTTGTTTTATAGTTGGCGCGCATGCGCTAATGCTCATGCACGGAAATCACACTTTGTGTGTACAGGTCTGTGCTGTGAGCGGCAGGTGGGCGTAGCTATGACGTCACACCCGGCTTCACACAGACCTTTTTCGCACAGACCCGGTTTCGCACAGACCCGGTTTCACAGAGAAAGGAAAACTTTTGCCAGATCTCTCGTTTTAGAAATGACAAAAAAACACTAACTAAAAATCTTTACAATGAGCGCTAAGCTAAAATGACAAAAAGAAAGAGGTGACTAGTGGTAAGTGCATAAATATAAGCGAATTGTGAATAGCTAGTAAAGTGCCCTAATATCGAGGGATAAGCTAGGTGGAGCTGCCAAGGGGAACCTCATATACAAGTTAATGTGCCGGGGTAGCCTTTTTCTGTATTGGAGAGCTCTCGATATGTTTGCCTTACGTCCTCTGGTTTATGATCAGGGAATCGTGTATGTCAGGGAGGACAATTTCGTTTCATTCAAAATGATAATGATTTCGGTGAAAAGGCTCAGCGCAACTATTTTATCGTCAACCACTCAAAGAAACTGGTCTTTCCGAGCTCCATAGTTCGGCTTTTACAGGATAACTGCGAATCCTTCTATGGGTTGAGCGGTTCTTCTTCACACCACACAGAGCACAGTTAGTCGAATATAAGAAAGTTGTTATTCTGCGGTCACACATTTGGCATACATTTCCTATTTACATTTATAGCTGCTCAGACCTGGCGTTTTTTTATTTCTACAGCACAAAAGGAGGAAACTGGTGGCAAAAGATGCAGGAATTGTTTCATCTCCTCTTATTCTTTATATAAATATTAGCCTAAGTCAGGGGTTCGACCCAGTCGAAGACTGATCGAGCCACCTGTGCTGAAGCAGGGATATCTGTAAACCCTGATCTGTTGGTGGCCCTTGAGGACTGGAGTTGAGAACCCTGCCCTAAGTGATTTCTACTGTATTCAAAGCAAACTGAGATACATTGAGGTCTATGCATCAAACGGTGCAATTCTTAGGCACAAAACAGCACCAGATATATCAAAGTAAAAATAATTCATTGCTTTTCATGAGATTTCTTGCTTTGGTACATAAGGGGCAGATATTTTCCATAGAATGACACCACATTTGCCTTGATACATTGTTATTAAACAGGAATGCTATAAATGGCAAAATGACCATTTGGCGCTTTGTGCATAGACTCCGGTGGTTCCCGTTAAGCTCTTCCACAGCGGCTTATGGTCTTCAGTGTTGGTGACTGAAGCAGAGCCCCTCAGAGGAATACTGTGTTCATGCTGAATAATCCGAAGCTGCCTTAATATACAAGGCATGGGGGCTTTATAAGAAGCACTCCTTCCATGCATAACACACATGACTCACCTAGAACCACAAGCCTGTTGAAGCGCATCGCCACCTCGTTGCTGTTATAGCGATTCTGGGCCGAGCACTTATACATCCCAGCCAGCTCCTCCGTCACGTTCTTCAGAAGCAATGAGAAGCTGAGGGTGTTCCTCTCGTACAGGGTCTCGGTGAGATGCTTTGGCACCTTTTCCTCGGACGGGTAGAACCAGGACAGGTTTGCATACAGGTACTGATCTGCCCTGCACACCAGCTTCACGTCACTCCCCCAGAGCATCACCGTCTCTGCCTCTGTTATCATTCCGGTTTTAATCTCTACCAGGAAAACAGATAATACACAAATAGTGACATTTTCTGCCTATAATCCCGCCATGATTTCTCAGTATAATTGCTCTCTATGACCCAGATCCACAGTGGGGCCGTCGCTGACATAAAGGCGCTAACCTAAGCCAACAGCTTGTTAATGTGTATCTTCAAAGCTCGTTAATGTGTATCTTCAAAGCTCGCTAATGTGACGTTCTCTCTCCCTCCTCTCCGAAACCTATATTCCAGTGTCTGGATAGGAGAGCCACCACCTTTAGGTAAGACATGCTTAATGCCATGTCATCTGTCGCTAGCGCAAGGCAGTGATAACGTAACATTGTATTGTATGTATATATATATATATATATATATATAGCGCCATTAATGTTCATAGCGCTTCACAGCATATATCATAAATAAACACAATCATATAAATAACAAATCATACAAATAACACATAATGGGAATAAGTGCTTCAGACATAACAGTAAATTTTTGGAAAGGGAGTCCCTACACCGAAGAGCTTACAATCTAATTGGTTGGTTGGAAGGACGTACAGAGACAGTAGGGGGGCGTTCTGGTAAGTACATCTGCAAAGGGCCAAGGTTTATGTATACGGTGTAAAACTATCACTCATAGAGCTACTTGTATGCTTCCTGAAGAAGGTGTGTTTTGAGTTGGGTCTTAAAGGTGGATAGAGAGGGTGCTTGTCGGATGTTGAGAGGAATGGCATTCCAGAAATGCGGGTAACATGGTGTGAAGCCGATGCAAATAAGATATATAGTGTTGTTTTTGCATATACTTCTCTTTGTTGATGGGAGTTAACCTCACGACAAAGAACGTCTGTTAATGATTTTCATAACGACCTGTTATCTGCATCCAATAAATACTCCAATTGTTCCCTTTATCACATTTCTACGTCCTCCCACTGCTCAATATTCTTTTGAAAAAGCAACCTCACCGGTCTTGAACGTTCACATGCAGATCATGGGTTAATGCAGATTAAGAACCTTAACAACCATAGTGGTAATGTGACCGATTTCAGAACAGCCTATTCTTGTTAGACAAAAGGGGAGCAGAAATCTTTTTGGAACAGATTTAAATATTTTTTTATTATTTATGCCAATACATAGTAACAACATGTAGATTATGACATGTTTATCGAGTTCAATCTTTCTTAGACCTTTCCCTATCACTCCTTCCCCAGAACTATTGCTCAATATAACCGCCTCCCTTCAACCCGTCTCAAACGCTTCCTCGTGATTCTTAGAACCGCTCCCTGTTACTCCTGCCTCAATCCTCCTATTGCTCCATACAGCCACAACCTATAATTCCTCCCTAACATTTCCTATTGCCCCATATAACAACCCCTCATAACTCCTAATGCTTGATAAAACTACTCCCCATAATTCTTCCTATTGCTCCATATAACCACCCCTTATACCTCCTAATGCTCTATATAACCTCTCCCTATATCTCCTCCTATTGCCCCATATAACCGTTCACTATAACTCCTCCTATTACTCCATATAATCGCTCCCTATAACTTCTATTACTCCATATAACCAATCCCTATAACTCCTCCTATTGCTCCAGAGAACTGCTCCCCGTAGCTCATCCGATTTCTCTAGATGAAAGCTTCATATAATTGCTCACCTCCTCAAACTGATACAAAGTAACTCATACTTTATACGCTGATATTGCCCAATATTTACTTAGTGGTTCTACTCCATAAAACGCCTTCCGGCACCAAAATACATCTCACAGGGCACATAGAAAAGGGCCCAGCACTCACACAGCACACAAAACAGCACACAAAAATGTTGTTGCCTCTGTTAGATCTTAAAAGAATTACGTCAGTGTACAATCTGTGTAAAACAACAACTACACATAATCAATATCTATGTAGAGAACAGGTACAGTGCAATAATAACCCAATTATATCCAGAAAGGTGAACAAAGTAAACAATACATATCCACTGGTAACATGCGTGGAGGAATTGGTCAGGGAGCAAATGCAAAGGGTTTATGTCAAGAAATCCAGGGTCACCACACCCCTAATATTCCTTTGAGAGACAAAAGGACCGAACACACGGAGTAGTGGTATATTCAACCCCCACCCCCAAAGAGAGTTATAGGGGACAAATAACACAGGGGCAAGGTTTCCGGGTCTTACCCCTCCTGGCCTGTTCCCACACAAAATAAATGTGGAACTTCCCTCTCTCATGATTATGGGAATCAGCCTCCTCAGTGCGCTTCCACTGGGATAAGCCACGTGTTTAATGGGGTACCACGGCATGGTAAATGTAAATATGGGACATTGTGTCAGTAACTATTACAGTGCACAGTAGTAGTAGTATTAGTAGTGCTACTGTACGTAGAGACACATATCTGTTACCATCCTGTATAACATGCAGTGAGACATAAGACAGTGAGGTGGGTATGGGGTCTTGTCTGCATTTTTCCTCTCTAACACCATTATCACGGCTCCTGTTCAATTCGTACACGGAGCGTGCAAAGTACACAGTGACCTTTGTATGTTTGAGCCATATGGAGACAGCTCAGGCAGCGACTGTGGCCTGGAACCTATTAGTATTACTGTATCCTCAGCCACAAGATAGCAATTTCACTGTCCTCAAAAGAAAGGCGCCCCTCCAAACAAAATCACAGAGGATGAGTGCTTTGTGGAAAGCTCCATGAAGGATATAATGCACGTGATGTGCTTATTATTTCCAGAATTTGCCTGACCTTTCTCCTACAATGATTCAGCCGAGATATGCACCTGGTGTAGGGGATACCACTGAGGGGATTGTGTATCCACCTTCAAAAACTGCTACTCCCATTAAAGGAATATTGTATCAAATGTATAAACCAGTGTTTTTTCAACGTGGGTTCCAAGGTACCCTTGGGTTCCCCGGGCATCCTTACAGGGTTCCCTGCAATTTATTGGTTATTTGAAAATTGTATCAAATACAGAAGAATTTACAATGCAAATATCTCAGACGCGCTATTAGAGAGGGTTGGGTTTGCCTCAGAATTTCACTTAGGGTTCCTTAATCTAAAAGAGGTTAGAAACCACTGGTACAAACAAGTTACTTATATGGCATGCACATGTTTAAAGCAGCACTGCTCAATTAAAAAATTATAAAAACGTCTTGCGCGACCCGACCTTTCAAGAGAAAGTCGCTGTTGCGATGAAACGCGTCAGGGACGTCATTACGCAATCACGTCACGACACTACGTCATCACGGAAGTGCGCGATCAGGTCGGGTCGCGCAAGACGTTTTCACAGACCGTGTGCTTTCCTGAGTCTTGTGAGACACTTAGCCGAGCTGCTATATATCCACAAAAGGGCTACATCTTGCGATTAAGCAACCCTTCACTGACTGCCAACACGGATTACCATCTTTCCTGTGGACTTCATCTTTGGACTGCGGTGGACATATCAATTTGGCGGTGATGTATGATTTCACAACTGCGCAATTATATTTGTCATCTTGTGAGTGCGATTCTTATCCCTCCCCTCTCCCCTCCTCATTTCCAATAAATTGTTACCATTTTACGCTATGGGGCGTGCGCTCTCTCCTCTTTTCTCTTTTATATATATATATTATTCCAGGATTGAAGCAGAGGGTCTCCGGAGCTGAATTTTATTAATTTCAGCTCCATGGACCCTCTGCTTCCACAGACACTTACCTCCGTAGGGGGTGCCGGTATCTCCATGTTTACATGTTCAGGTCACACGGACCAATAGGAAGCCGCAAGAGATGACGTCACAGGTTCCTATTGGCCAGCGTGACGCGGGGCATTTAAGCCTCCATTTTGTTAGGCACACAAGTTCCCTGGCGGCACCCGCTATGGAGGTAAGGATCTCGGGAAGCAAAGGGTCCCCAAAGCTGAAATTAACACAGTTCAGCTCCTAAGATCCTCTGCTTCAATCCTGTGAAAGCTAAAAATGAAGTAATAGCGTCGTGCCACGTGTCTGGCCACTGTAACGCTGGAATAGGGATTTCCATTTTCACATGACATGCTTCTCGGAGTGTCAGCCTGACACATAGCCTGAAGTCTCTTCTCCAAACCTCTAAAGTAATCTCTGAAACAGGCCAGATGTGCAGAGAGGAGTTCAGGAATGTAAGGTCAGCCTCCCCGTCTTTAATTAGTTCAATGATTATTGTATACTAGCTGATATACCCGGCGTTGCCCGGGATGTAAATGCGTAATAGGTAGTATTATTTATAAATCGTGGAACAATAGGTGAGTATTTGTTGTAAAGGTTGGATAATAATGTTGAAAAGAAAGATGGAAGAAAATGTAATACGATGTTGTATAAAAATGGTTTATTGTAAACACACCACAGTACAATGTATATTTTGGTGACATAACAGATGTAAAAATGTGAAGCGTGTGTCCTGCTAGGGTGTGAGGCGGCAGGTGGCGTGTGGGTTGTGAGTGCTGTCTGAGTGGGGGTCCTGCTAGGGTGTGAGGCGGCAGGTGGGTTGTGAGTGCTGTCTGTGAGTGGGGGTTGTGCTAGGGTGTGAGGCGGTGGGTCAGTGATGTCGGTGCGTAGGGGCGGGAGGCAGCAGGTGTGTGTGGCGGCAGGTATGTGTCGAGTGTGGCGGGTGTCTGTTGAGTGCGTGCAGCGGCTGTGAGGCGGTGGGTGAAAGGCAGAGGCGGCCGGAGTAAGGGCGGGTGAAAGGCAGAGGCGGGAAGGCGGGCAGGAAGGCGAAGGGCGGCGGGAAGGGGAGGAGGGGGTGGTGGAGGGGGGCACAGTGCCCCCCTGATCATGCCGAGAGCCCACCCAGGACACCTGGCTGTGATTACTGGCCACGGGATGCTCAGGAAATCAAAGTATTTCCCCCCGATGTTCACTGGATTTTGACAAGGAAATTAAAATGCTTTGCAAATCTGAATGGAATAAAAGATGCATTTAAATTGTCTGTGGGGTCTAGTTATCAAAGTCTCCCAGCTGCATACATGGGGCAAAAGTGGGGCACAATAATGCATCAGATTTATCAAAGAGATTGGATCCCAGAGAAAGCAAGCTGGGTACGTTCCCTTTGGTGCATTTTATTTGCACCCGGGAGTCCTTGGTAAATGATCCCAAGTGTGTGATGTAAAAAGGGTTTACATTCACATAGGCAGAAGTGGCCAACTGCAGTCCTCAAGGGCCACCAACAGGTCAGGTTGTAAGGATATCCCTGCTTCAGCACAGGTGGCTCAATCAGTTGGTCAGTCGTTGACTAGCCAACTCCAGTCCTCAAGGGCCACCAACAGATTAGGGTTTACGGATATCCCTGCTTCAGCACAGGTGGCCCAATCAATGGCTCAGTGGAAGACTGAACCACCTGTGCTGAAGCAGGGTTATCCTTACAACCTGACCTGTTGGTGGCCCTTGAGGACTGGAGTTGGCCAGCCCTGCCATAGAGACGTATTGTACCATCACACTTCAACCGCTGGATCCAGAATAACAACACAGAGATCGCAGCACTCCACTCACCTTGTTTGTCCCGTCGTGAAATACAGTTTCTTCTGCAATGCTCGGGCTCATGGTGACAATGGCCACATCTGTGTGATTGTCTTGGGGTAAAACAGGAACCCTCTTCAGCTTACGGTCCACGTCACACCTGCGAGAAAAGACAGGGGCAAGTTCTGTGCAGGACCCCAAAATATGTTTACCCTTTAGTTGCCAGTGGGGTCTGCAACACGAAAGGGTTTAAATGGTTTCCTCCCACTGTACCAAAATAGACGTAACGACCAACAGATGTTTAACAGATTAAACCTAATTAGTTGATACACTGAAAAATAAATCAGACAAGTGTGAGTATTACATCTTAATTCAGTTAGAGCAGCAACACGTGACATCTCATATGGGTTTTAAAAAAATTAGTTCTGTGGTGTTAGATAAGTGACATGTTTCTCACACTATCTTATCCAACTCAATGCTTTTAATGAGTTTGAAAGCATCCTATGATTTCCACACCTCCCCAGCAGCGCGAGATCGCTGCAACACTCCTGCCTGTGACACTTTGTTGCTAATGTTACCAGCCGCTCGAGCTGCAAACTAACAATAGATAATGTTATTTTAGTTATAAAAAGATACATTGCAGCTGCTGAGTTAGGCCGCGATTATAGTGCGAAACATGCACTGCAGGCACCGGGAGGTGACAGAGAGGCGTGGCGGTTATGTCACGTGAGCAGTTCGCCCTCATTGGTTGAGCCGCTCACGTGACGCGGCTGTCGTGTGGAAAAAAACTAATTGAATTGTATTTTCAACATTTGCGCATGTGGTCGCTCTGCACACGTGCTTTGGGTGCCATCATTGAGAAACACACATTTGTGTTTGCAGCGCGCGGTGTCACGCGCATGCACTATAATCGCAGACTTACATGGACTCAAGGATTGATTGGAACTGTAAGGCGGCCATTATGTTAGGCACACTATCAGGATTTTCACAGATTTATAACAGGAGCACCAAACGATTGCCAGCGTAGGTAAGAATTATTTATACATTGTCACATGCTTTACATATCCAAGGAAGAAGAAAAAAAAGGGGAATGTGGTATTGCTGCTTTAGACTCGAAGATGTCAACGTATTATATTATGGAAAATAAACATTTTTATCCGCAGTTAGAGGTTTGTTATCAGTGGAATCCTTAGCAACTATATATAAATATAAACGCTTTCTTTTTACGGATTTGCTTTTTATTAAGTGTCCTGTAATTCACGTAGAACCACGGAAGAATTCCCTCGCAGACCTCTGGTCCTCCCCCTCTCTCCCCAATCAATGACTGATGATACTTGTTGGGTTGGGCATATAGCAGAGGTGCGGGGGATTCCCCATTCTTACTCTCATGAATGTAAACAAGATCCCGACCCGTGCCCTCCCTTGCCATAAAACTCACAAAGTTTCGTAAAATGCCAGCTTCTTTACTGTAAATATTCTAGGGCAAATAGGATAAAAATGGCACCCACGCTGGGCACGTCTTCAGGGGCATTTGAAGAAGCGCGTTAGGCTAAAGATTTGATCCTGTTTGCCCAAGAATATTTATGGAGCCCTCCGTGCCCGGCTCCTAGGAAGGTTACATCTGTATCTCTAATATTGGCTGCTCAGAAGGCGTTACTTTATTCCGGGTGCTGGATCAGTGCGGCTGGGCGATGAGGAAGCAGAGATGGAAATGATGGGCGCCTTGAACTTTTGTAGTACAAACAACACTCTTTACTTGTGCCCCGGGTTACTAGGGCTCTTCTCATACATACAGAGTACACATTAGCATGGATGCCACCCGTTGCACTCGCCTGTCTGTTCTCTTAAGTTGCATCCCCAGGCGCCTGCTCTTAACACTGGGGAGGTGTGGACACTTGGCTGACTTCTCTTAATGGACCCGTCCCCATTCTGCATAACGTCCATTACGCTCTGTCACTATGGGACCCTTCTTGGGCCCTGGCCAGCTCAATATGTTTAGGGGACCTACACCCCATTCCCGTCTCTGAACTGACACTTCTAGACAGACTAGGATAGAAGCATGTGTGGACCTGTCTTTAGAGCTGACCCTATGGTACCCGGTGGACCTCTGGCGTGCCTGCCACCTCGTCTGGTCTGTGAACCGTTGGGTTCACCGTGACCATATCCTGAGACCATATCTGAAGGGGCACTGCCATATCTAGAATATAATAAATGGGGACTGGTCTATCCTATACACTCAGGAACAGATTTCTTAACTATTTACACTGAGGCTCTTCTCTTATCCTCCAGGAACCTCCTCTCTATAACCTTCTCCTTAACACATACTGTATTCCCCCTGTGACGTCCTTGTCTCCAGGCAACACAGGGCGAGGCTTAACATCTGCTGACCCACCTCCAATCCTGTGTAATACGGAAAGTATCACACTGTATGTGGGTCTGTACCATTAACCCTTAAAAGGCCATGGTAATCCCATAGAGGAGTTACAGTTATAATAAAGAAGTTGTCATTTTATGAAACTTCGGATGTTTTATGGCAAAGTGACTAATAGTACACATCGTGGGTCCCTTCCGGTAATGGTCATTATAAGGGGATACACTTATATAAAAAGGTACACATGATTACGGTGATATTAGACTCTGCCTGTAATGTGGCTGCCCCCGGGAGGCTGGGGGGGGGGGGGGGGGTGGTGCGTTTATTTTTTAAAAAGGAGACACTGTCTGGGGTTTTGTAATTCCTGTAAGGCCTTCAGCAAGAAAAAGTGCATCTACCACAATATCTGGTTAAATGAGGACTCCCATACTGTATGTCGGGGGAGACGGGAATTCATTTAAGTCTGGAAATAAAGAATGGATTTTATATAAGATGCACAGAAATTACTGGCAGCTGAGAAGCGTTTCTTCATCCACCTTCCTCATCTCCCTCATTATTCCAGAAGCTTATTTCTCCAAGCCTGTTGCAGAGCAAGGGGAGGAAAAAACGGTACCCGATTTATCTCAAATGTGATTTTGTTTTCTATTTTTATAAATATCTCCGTTTGATACAATAACTTTTATTCAATGTCACTACTGGTAAATATATTGTATTGCAGGGCTCTATGAAAGAGTAGTTATGAACTTAGGATGTCCATAAAAATCTTATATTAAACCTGTATGCGTTAGGGACAGGTTAACGAGCACTTGTGGAGTGTGGAAAGATATTCATGTCTCCAAACTGTTAATGGGAATGTCATGGACAATCAGATGTCTTTAGTTGTTTGTTTAAACAAAGGAAATCGCCCGCTTGCTACAATGTGTCGTCGTTTGATCTATAAACTTCCAAGACATAACGTGCTCTTTTAAAGTCATTCATCCAGACCATCATGTCTTGTCTTGATTGCCTTTTCCTGAACATAAACCAACATCAGACGGAGGAGACGTTCTCATCAAGAGCCTTGGAGAATTTCTTGTGGATTTAGGGGTAATTAACGTGCGCCGGGTGGGATCACAATCGGAAAAAGTGCAACAGTTCACTTGACATTTGGGAGTAAGTGCAAGCCAGGGATTTGAGAGGAAGCAAAGCAAATCGTTGTGAGGCTGAAGGGGAACAATAGGAGCGATCTGCATCTCCTGCTTGGTTTGGAGAAGGAGAAAGAAGGAGAGGAAACGAGACAAGAGCAGGAAATAAAGCCATGCTCTGCGAGCGAGAGATAAGACTGTTCTGACCAGCAGCATAACCCCGGGCCTTACATTGTACAGCCTGATCTTACCTTCCAGGAGCAAACACACACACACACACAGCTCTCTAGAGATCTCTCACTAAACACAACTACAAGTGCTTCGCAATAAGGCACTGCTTGTGGATGGGATGAAGGAGGTAGCGAAGTGTGTAAGAAACCTGCCTTTGATGTGGGTGAACGCAGTTGAAATCCCAGCGTCAGCTCCTCTTGTAACTACCTCCCTCGGCTTCAAAATTAAATTGCAAGCTCTTTGGGACAGTTGTGCCTACAAAATTCTGTGTACAGCGCTGTGCACACATAAAAATGTATATATGATTATGTATATATGATAAAAATGTATATATGAGTATAAGCGAACTTTCTTTGAGTTATTGAGTGACATCACTAGCAGAGAATTACAGACAGTGGTGGAAGAGGCGTTACTTGAAGGGATAAAGCAGAGGAGAGTGCCTGGGACACAGGGGGGGAAAGGGACTCTCTATGAGGCCACAAGTAGCCAATACTGGGTTGTAGCCTTATCCAGAAGGCCACCCAAAGTTCTGTATATGTGGGGCCTTCTAAACACACCTCCTACCAGCAAAACCCATTGCAATAGCTGGCAATACTCCATCGCTCATATATTTAATCATTCGGGAGATTTTTAGTCCGCTTGAAGCTCCTTACAGGAAATAAAAAGCACTCACATTGGTTATTTGAGAATAAACGGTCGGAGTGTTTATTATACTTCTTGTGATTTATTATAAGTTAATGGGTTATAAAAAGGGAATCCCTGTGGCTCAGGCCAGATACAATCTTCAACCTTATTTTAAAGAGGCTGTTAGGCAGACTTGTTTTGTGTCAGCGGTAGTAAATACATGTAATATTTCTGTTAAAGCGGGTGGTGTATATACATTGGAATGAGCAGCACAGGTTTATGAAACAATAATGTTTTCAGGTTGGGGTTCACCAAGCCCCGATTCAACATTAACCCCTTCATGTACCGCGTACGTCATAAAAAGCACCACCCTAGATGTACGCTGCTGAAGCAGGGATATCCTGAAAACCTGTCCTGTTGGGGGGTCTTGAGGACTGGAGTTGAGAGCCCCTGCGTTAAAGTGTGATAGTGCAGATTCGGCACGTCTGCATGTACATTCACCCGTTAAACAATGGAACCTCATTTCTACAGTTTATGCTATATTTGGGGTTCCAACTTTTTTAAATGATATCCCCCTTTTCATGAAAAAGGAAGTGTAACTTTGTAACAATGAAGTAGTGGTGCCGAGTACTCCCCAGCAGACTGCGCCCCCTGATAGGATTACATGGACGTATGGTTCACAACAACATATTATAACTATTACTCGGGTTCAGGTTATTTCAAACAAGTTTTAAATGATTTTGTGTTACAGGGACGGACTCTTCCCAGCGGACTCTTTGATTGCAAGCTGTACGAAGGAGGAAATGAGGGGGGAAGATTCCTGTTTGTACAAAGAAACCTCAACCTGATTCCTCCCGTCTGGGTAAAGAAGGAGGATCCTTAGAGAAATACCAGAGTCTTTGGAAAGCAAATAGTAATCTCATACTTACAGTGTGTTTGTGTGCAGACATGGCTGCCACTCCCAGTGGATTATGGGAGGCGGTCTTCCATAGGCCGTGCACTGAAAGTTCTTCTGTGCATCTCCCAAGAGCACCGATTCTGTCCTGTCCATGTACGTCTTCTTCTCATAGATGGTGGGCTTAACTAGAATACAGGTGAAGACAGTGCAGCGTTACATTGAAACCCAGAGACAGAAGACACCTTGAGTCCATTTCATTGCCTCGTCCACCTTTAAATACATGTTCCAAGTAACCCTTCCCCTAAGTCTTCCACATCACAGCTACCATAGTCCTTTACAATGCAAGTATAGCAATGTTACAGCAACGTACTCAGGTGCGTCAATGCAAACGCTCTAAACCAAGGGCGGGCAACTCCAGTCCTCAAGGGCAACCAACACGTCAGGTTTTCAGGATATCTCGGCTTCAGCACAGGTGATGCAGTCAAAGACTGAGAGGATTGAGCCACCTGTGCTGAAGCAGGGATATCCTGTAAAACATGACCTGTTGGTGGCCCTTGAGGACTGGACTTGGCTGCCCCTGCTCTATACAATGAGGTTTCGTTGTCAGAATGATTAGTCCTGGAGCTAGATACATATAGTACAGTCCATTTTGCAACAATTTCTGTTAACATTTTAGAGTGAAACTGTAATTTATTTACTCTACTGAACCAATAGTTTCCCAGAGAATGTAGCATCTTTTTAGTTTTTAATCCATAATGAGACTCATTATCAGGGATCCCCAGTGGCCGCCTCTTATGAAAATGACGTAGGACCATTCCTATGCTAGATCTTCATCCCTGCTGTGCATGCGATGGGCAGGTGCCTTCAGCAGAGGTGGAGTTCAAAACATTTAAACAGGAAATGGACCTCATGGGATGGAGAGCGTCAGACTGTCAGTCCAGATTAGCAAAAATAAGGAGAGAAGTCCGCAAAAGGAATGAATGAAAAAAGTAAACAGAACAGATTGCTTCCCAAGCTGTAATCCTGGTAATCTGTACGGATCAACAGGATACTTTAAGCAGGGATAATAGGAACCTCAGCAGACAATACTGGAGGAGTCTGTTAATCATGCACCAGGTCATGAGACATGCAGTATACATTAGAGAGCCACTGCAGGACCAATGCATCATCTAACAACAGGTCCCTGGGGACCAGCGATGACTGACCCGTTTATACAATGGCTCAGGATTGTGCGCACGACACTTTCATGTTTGGTTCTTGCAGTTGCAGTTGCTTTTCCAGCTGGCTGTCAGGTTACAATGTTTGGCGTGGGGACTTACGTTAGATTTGCCTTCCTAGTAGCTGTATCTCAGGACCTCCCTCTTCATTAAGGGCTAGTGATATACCTACCTAGTTCTGTATGGCAACTTCTACTGAGTAAATAAATAAACTATATTTGGAAGCCATGTGTTTCACACGAGATCCAAGACCTAATATACAAGTCACAAAGATAGGGCCGTTCTATACAGGTTGCGGCTGTGCGCGCAAGCGTGCATGTGCGAACGCGCGTGCACGTGCTGCATGCTTTTCCCTGTTATAGAGCCGGGAGCTACAGGTATGTATATGTGTGTGAGTATGTGTGTATGAGTATGTGTGTGTGAGTATGTGTGTATGAGAATATGTGTGTGCCTGGGTTGTGTGAGTGAAGAAAGTCCTAAATAAGATTTCAAAAAAAAAAGTTTAATAAATAATTTTTTAATTTTATTTGTGCACTCATTGACACACACACACACACACACACGCGCGCGCACGCACGCACGCACGAACACACACACACGCGCGCACGCACGAACACACACACACACACACGCGCACACGCATGCACGCACGAACACACACATTTGAGCGCCGGTAGCGGCGCGAAATCATCCTCCCCACCATCTTCCCCGCTCCCTGCCGTGCGCGCGCGTGACCCTTATATAGAAGAGCTGGCTGACCTCCGCCATCTATAACTTCCGTGCGCGCGCACGGCGTAGCACGCCCCGGCAGTATAGAACGGCCCTTACAGAGCTTTCTTGTGGAAATTGCTTGACACGTGCAGCTAAAGAGCGGTCAGTAAGTCTTCTCTGTGCACAAACACACTGCATACAGTACATGGCGGCTTTACACACTGCATACAGTACATGGCGTCTTTACACACTGCATACAGTACATGGCGGCTTTACACACTGCATACAGTACATGGCGGCTTTACACACTGCATACAGTACATGGCGGCTTTACACCCTGCATACAGTACATGGCGTCTTTACACACTGCATACAGTACATGGCGGCTTTACACACTGCATACAGTACATGGCGGCTTTACACCCCCACTTGGGTAAGCGATTCTTCTGTTCTAAAGCGGCTCTGAGTCAAACTTGATGACCACTCATTACATTTTTTTTCTCCCTCTAGAATTGGTCAATTCCAGTCCTCAAGGGCCACAGGTCATGTTTTAAGGATATTGCTACTTCAGCACAGGTGGCTCAATCAGTGGCTCAGTCTTTGACTGAACCACGTGTGCTGAAGCAGGGATATCCTTAAAGCCTAACCTATTGGTGGCCCTTGAGGACTGGAGATGGACACCCCTGCTTTAGTACCGCACCATCCATAACAGGCGTGCTTATAATGGCCAAAACTGGATCTCATTTTAATCCCATTCATTTTGTTCCTCTGTATATCAAACGCTTGGTGTTGTTTTCAGAAAGCTGTGGAGTATCTGAATGAAATGTTTGATCTAGGGAGAAGGAGAGACTCGGCGAGTAAAGACGATGGCACTTATCGGTTTCCTTGGTGATGTTATTAGAATTGCTTTATAGACTAAAAACAAAAATGATTTAAGTATAGATTATGTACAGATTATTATCATTAATTTGTGAAACGCCAACATATTCCGCCGCGTGGTACAATGGGGCTACAGAGTTAGGCTGAGCTTATACTCCGTGTGTCGGCGCTGGCGTGCAGGTGGCAAAAACAAACTGCAGACCACTTATGAGGCTGCCCCTAGTGCTCACGCCCACGCACACGACGGAGCGCGATGGTGGGACCATGTTTTCAAAAGACATGATTTTTGGCGCGGCGGCCGAGCGGTGGCCACGTCACGGCGGCGATTCAGCCAATAAGGACGAACCAGCCGCGTGACATCATTGCCGTGCCCCCGCCATGCCCCCCCATTGCCAGGAAGGTGAGTTTACAGATCGCTTGTGCTATGTCCGCGCTGCACGCTGTGCGCGCGCTCTCTATAATCCCGGCTTTATGTATATTACAAAAAACAGTTACAAACAGGTGAGGAAAACACATGCACAGACAGGTGCAGAGGGGTAATGACAGTCCTGATCCTGAGAGCTTACACTCTAGAGGGATTGAGGGACAATGTTGAAACAAGAAGGTAACGTTGCTGCTCATTGTAGGGTGGAATGTATCGGGTTGGAATATGGCGCATTCTGACAGCTGGTTCCATTAAGGTTTGATGGGGGATACTGTGGGGTGGAGATTGGTCCAGCCACATGCCTGGTCCTAATGGGGTTAGAGGGGGAGTCGGATGTTAGAGGTACGGCAGATAAAGTCACCTTTTCAAGGAAGCCTTCAGACAGTTGTTAAATATCTGAAAGCTGGGGGAGTCTGATAGTACGTGGTAGGGAATTCCTAAAATACTGTTCAGAGCATTTGATCACCATGGATAGATGTCATTTTTTGTTACGTACAGGTCTGATTTTGTTTTTTGTTTTTAATGTAACCAATCACTTCATTTAGCCAAACAAACATAACATTGCAAACAATGTATGTTGTGGTCCTAGGTGGACTGCTCCTGAAGAACTCTCATGGTGGTCCATCAAATGATCTCTAGATTTCTCTCGTATCAATGTAAATACTGCAACATATCACTACAATCTTCTAGCGCGGTTCTGTTGCAAATGGTAAAGATTGCTTTCGAGCAGTGGTCTCCAACCATGTTTTTGGTTAAGGAACCCCAAGTGAAATTCTGAGGAACACACAACCATCTCTAATAGCACCTCCATGATCAGATGCATTGTAAATTCTTCTGTGTTTGATACCATTTTCAAGTGACCTGACAATTGCAGGGAACCCTTTAGGGGTGGCCGGGGAACCCAAGAGTTCCTAGGAACCCTGGTTGAAAAATACTGGTTTAGAATCTCCATGTTAATACAGACTGAGGCTGGTCTTAATGTATCTTTATCAAGGTTAACACCATAAATGGGGATGTGAGAAGACCGCAGGCGTTTGGGAATGACATGTTTTGGCATCAGGTTTCAGGAATAATCAGGAGTTCTGGTAACTACGCTTCAAGCCAACTGATGGCTATCAGGGGGGAAAGGCTTCCGATTAACATGCTACTTAAAGTAATTAAGGCAACAACATATTTAAATGAAGAGCTCTGTGCAGGAAGTGTATCTTTTCATTCATTGTCTTGAGTGCTTGGACACACACTAATGACTCATTAGGGAACTAGTAATACTTGGTGTACAATAAAGTCGTTTCTTCGGGGAGCTACTGTATTGTTTTATTGTTTGGTTTTTTTCAGCCTTTGAAAGCATCAGTTCCCTGTTCACTTTAAGAATTTATTTGGAGTCATCCTGTAGTTAACAAAATGACTTTAGTTCTCCTTTCCTGACACCGTCTTGAATCGCACTGGTTTACTCTACAATACAACCTTTTTGTACGCTCCAAAAAAAAATAATGATATATATACCCAGTTTACCAACCCCACACTGATGAGACCCATTAAGGTCGAAACAGCTGTCTGTGGGTGGGTTTTCTGGGTATGCACCTTAACCCTGGCTGTGCTCAAAGCTGTGACCATGCAGCAAGCTTAAGTCTATAGGGAACCATGTTAAAAATGGTTTTTGAAGCAAAAAGTGGCACTGTGTGCTCATTTGCATGTCATTCCCCAGAATCCCTTGCTGCAGTGGAAGTGCTGTGTGCTGGGTGATAATGGTGAAAGGCAGGGTTGCAGACCAGCCTAAGACATGCAGATGAGCATACAGTTGTATTTACATTTGCATATATATATAGATAGATAGATAGATAGATAGAGAGATAGAGAGATAGAGAGATAGATAGAGAGATAGAGAGATAGAGAGATAGAGAGATAGAGAGATAGAGAGATAGATAGAGATCTGCACCGTACAGTAAAGAGAATAATCCCAGGAGTGACTCTGCATGAGTTACACAGATAAATCCCCAAAACATGAAGCCCCCTCCCGTGTCACATGTGAAAGTGCCTAAACTCCAGGCAAGGACTCTGTGCAATGGAAGATATGCAAATACACCCCCTCATAGAAAGGTATTGGAGGATTTCACAGTGACATATGTAAGATGAAAAAGCAACTTTTTGGGGGGCCAAATAAAGGGAACCTGAGGCTGTGAAATCCTGAAGCACATTCTCATGTAAATGACCAAAAATCCAAAGTGCACCTCTTCCCAGACCCTAGGGTGACCCTGCGCTGAAAACAGACCAAATCTGGGATTGCATGCTAAGTGGAACAAGGCGCTTGGTTTTGACCCCAGCATTTTTTGTTCCCTGTTCCAAATAGTTGCAAGCTAAAGATGGAAGAAAAGCGAGAAAACTGGCCTTAATCTCCATTCCATTCTGTGAATAGAACACGGGGTGGCAGAGGAATGCATTAATAAACATGGCTTGTTTGTGTGACATCACTTCTCATTCCACTCTCATACTTGTCCTGCCCTCCGTGCCCTGCATTGCACTGCTATGGGACGGAATCTCATACACTTCAATGTGTGCAAATAGCCCCAAATCCTCTAAGGTGCAGGAGTCCTTCAGCAAAGACAGACAGCGCACCGTCTGCGTCAGTGTGTATCATTCATCTCTGCTCGAAAGATCTTGTAATCCAGACTCGAGGTTCATGCAACTCACACTTATCCTCCCTTAAAGCTGCAGTTCAGGCTCCCGGTTTTTTTTTTAGTTTTTTTTTTTAACTTCAATATTTTTATGTGGGCAATCTCTACTTACCTAAAAAAAACTGCATGGCTGCCGGTCAATTCGTTCTCCGTCTATTGATCAGCAAAGTTTGGCGACATCTTTAAATATGGGGAATGTAAATCGTTGCTATAGGAACAAGCACGCTTGTTAAAATAGAATACAAGAAAATTGGTCTTTCAAAGTTGTTGTTTTTTTAAAACAGAAAATGCTAAAAGTATTTTTTCTTACTACAGAACTGATTTATTAAAAAAAACACACATGCAGGATATTGCCTGAACTGCAGCTTTAAATGTTATCATACGAGGGGTATGTTCGTTTGCGCTTATTAACCCCTTCCCTGCCTAGATATGTAACCTACGAATGCAGAAATCCAGCGAAAAACCCAGAAGTGAGCTCTTGACTTGGGTAAGGGGGAGGGTGGGTGGGGGGAATACCTGCAATTCAAAGTTCACAAATTTAAATCCTGCCTTGAGCCATCGCTAATCTGCCTGATATTATTGGGCAAACAATGTGTCTGTCTGACGAGTGAGAGCTGCACAGAACATTTTCCATGCATGGTAAGTCCCAGCCACACACAGCATGAGACCGGGGACAGGCAGGAACCTGGGACTGGCAGGAACCTGGGACTGGGACTGGCAGGAACCTGGGACTGGCAGGAACCTGGGACTGGGACTGGCAGGAACCTGGGACTGGGACTGGCAGGAACCTGGGACTGGGACTGGCAGGAACCTGGGACTGGGACTGGCAGGAACCTGGGACTGGGACTGGCAGGAACCTGGGACGGGGGGGGGGGTGATTTGTTCGGAGGTTTGTGATATATTTTAATCAAACATGAGCGTCCTTCAGCGCTGAAATTTATAGTGTGCCGGGCTTTTGTAAACTCGCCGATCTGTTCATCATTATCGGGAATAAAATGGGTATTGCCATGACACGCGGTGCGATGGGGTCCATCCAGCCTTCTGTTTTTGTATTGTGACTATTGTGACATTCCCAGTATTAAAGCAGGGGTTGCAAACTCAGCCCTCAAGGGCCACCAACAGGTCAGGTTTTCAGGACATCCAGCTTCAGCACAGCTTCTTCGACTGAGACACTGATTGAGTTACCTGTGCTGAAGCAGGGATATCCATAAAAGCTGGCCTGTTGGTGGCCCTTGAGGGCTGAGTTTGGGACCCCTGGTTGGAAGTATTATATGCTAATAGATAATGGGGAAGAGCAGGGTTGGCAACCTGTGAATGTGCTCACCAGGGGTATTTGTATTTAGTGTACGGTTTGATACGCACAGTAATGGTCTGTGCCTGGTAGTAAGGATCCATTGTATAATATTTCCTGCAGTGAGACAGTCAGGCTACAGGAAACCCCCTCATATAGTCACGTTTAAAACCCCTCCCCCTAATGCGTGGTTTGCTACATTAACCGTCTCTCTGCCTCGTGCAATAACCGGACAGTCCTCGCCTTCGCCCTGTCCCTTCCCCGGAAAGGTAGCTCTTGGCTCCCTGCTCAGGCTGTCCGCCTGCCGCCTTCCTGAGGGCGATGCAGCAGCGGAGATCACTTCCCGCCACTGAGTGATATATACACTGACTGTGTCACCTTGTGACACTCCGATGTAATCACACAGGCGCTGGGCGACAGCGTCTGCCTTTTACTCCAAACTAAAGCATCCACGTGAGCAGGGTGAGGCTCGGGCAGACCTGATTATGTCGCCAGCAATAAACATGGTCGCCAACTTTTCTTACTAGGCCAAGCCATTGTTGGGTGTGACACAGATGGTGTCTGAGCTTGGAATATACGTGGCATCCAATAACATGGCTGTAATTCGGGGCCGACGTACTGGGCGTATCGCCTGTTTCCTGTGACTGGGGACCACAAGACTACGCTGGTTGCATATCTCTTATGGTCTGCCCTTTTCTTGACCGAGGGATCACGGTGCTTGGCTCACATCGGTCCTACATGGAAGTGACTAACCCAAAGTACAGTCTCCCTAATGAACTCGGAAGTGGGGGAGGTGCAGACGAGGGGTGTGGCAGTGATCATTTCGGAGGCAATGGGCCAATTGGGTAGAAGAAATGAACCCCAGGCTTGCTGGCCATGTCCCAGCCCTGGAAGACAATTTATGGCCAATTTAACTGAATGAGGGTGAGGTACCTTATGGCAGAGCACCGCTTGGTAACTATGGGCATACATCTTACTGACTGATGCTTTGAGAAAATGGTACAGAGCTTGGTAATACTGTGTCAGTGTGAGGAACATTGTGATGTGACACCTGGGGCTGTGTATGTTCCGTTCGCACTTCCCTTGTGTGCGTGTGACATCACGGTAACCTGTAACACCTTCCTAACCTTACCTGCACGACACCGTATACGATAGTCCCACGTTCACCACGATATGATCTCTTGCTGGGCTCAGCTCTGGTTTGGATAGCACGGTGTCCCCAGGGTGCCCTGTGAGGGAAATACACAGTTGGTTCATTATAACTCCGGCTCTGCATCACTCCCATGATAACATTAGATGGTTAGCTCTTTGGGGCAGAGATGTATTTTCCCTCATGTCTAATGCTCTTCAGTTGGCTCTATATAACCACCCATAAACCATAATAATATAAGGGCACTATAATAACCACGGCGCCTATGGAACAGATTGCTTTGACACGCACGGGGGGACGTTTCCACTCCTTATTTTAGAGAACTGGGTGTGGACAGAATACAGCTCGCACCCTCATATTGCGACACTAATCAGCAGGCTGGTGCACAACACAATAAACGGTGAATACGTTAATAAAATACGTACCGAGCGGCGCAATTTAAAGCGGCAGTTCGCAATCCCCCCCCCCCCAGAAGCCTTAATTGCTCCCCCCCCGAGCACATTCTGCTCTTTTGTGTGTTAAAATCATGATTTTCAAAATGCCACTGGTACCCCCCCCCCTTTGCACCCACACTTTACTTTCTCTCCCCCCTTCCTACATATGCAAATAAAATGATGATTTTATTCATTTCTACCTTCTGAGGTTACCTGGTAATCTTTTAACATGAGCTGAGCTCTGAGCAGAGCTCCATTTTAACCTCCCGAACACTATATAGAGATATAGATATATGTATCTCTATCTCCGACGCTTCTCTGTCACCCCCAACGGAGCATCAGATTAAAAATGAAAAAAAAAAGTATAATTAAATCAGAGTTGGAAATGGCAATAAAATGATCTATTTATCTCTCAAGGGAAATAAAGTGCAAAAATAAAATACATGTTAATCTGTGCCTGCTTCTGCTTTAAGCTCCTGCACTTGTGTTTGGAAAGCAAGCAGTGTCTGTCTGGTGCTATAACAGTATCTGGATATGTTATATACAGTGAGGCTAGGCAGGGATTTCCTGACTGTATATGCCCATTGTTCTGTCTGCAGAGAGGCATTTGTCAGCCCGTACATATGTTTTTGCAGCTGAAGAATCTTTTCTTCCCTGTGTTTGTGTTACAGAGCGACACCTCGGTGTGCCGGAGACGCACGTACACACCCAGCGCAAAGGATCACAGCCGCACACACGCGCGTTTTAGGGTGGGGACTGCATTGACGTGATTGGGTGTGGGGGGGGGGCACTTTTATCAGGGAGAATGTGGAAGGTTATAACCTTCACTGCAGAGCATTAAGCAGCACACTGCGGAGCATTAAGCAGCACACTGCGGAGCATTAGGCCTCGGGCATGGTCAGCGCTTATGTGCTGACCCGCGCTGCTGCTCGGCACTGAGCCCCTGCAGCCACAATGAGAGCGGCTTTAGCAGGGGCTCGCACACGCGTCCGCACGCTTGGGGAAGCGTGTGTCTGACGGAGGTTTCAAATTTGGCGCTCGCCGGAGCGCAGGGCCGGTCACGTGAGCTCCGTGACGTCACTGGCCCGCCCCCAGACCCGCCCCCGACACGCCCACGGACGTCGCGCTGTGTAAGGCCAGGGAAAGCACCGCTTTCCCTGAGCCTCAGCGCGCCTCCGCCCGCATTAATTCACTATGTCCCAGGCCTTAAGCAGCACACTGCGGAGCATTAAGCAGCACACTGCGGAGCATTAAGCAGCACACTGCGGAGCATTACGCTCCCTTCTGACAATGAGTTGGTTTAACCCTTTGTTGCCAGGAGGGGCTGCCATGTATTGCACTACAAGGCATCACTGGCCCCTCTGACAGTGAAGGGGTTAACTCAGGGGTGGCCAACTCCAGTGCTCAAGTGCCCCCAACAGGTCAGGTTTTCAGGATATCCCTGCTTCAGCACAAGCAGCTCAGTCTTTGACTGAGCCATTGATTGAGCCACCTGTGCTGAAGCAGGGATATCCCTAATGCCTGGCCTGTTGGTGGCCCTTGAGGACTGGATTTGGCCGCCCCTGGGTAAGGTAAAAGAAAGATGGAATCGCTGTGCCAGGAATTACTCGGTCTTGTTAGAATCTGCAGAAAACCCAAACTGTGAAGCCAGGACTGGCTGCGCCTGTCCCTGTGAAACAGGACCGGGGTTTGAGTATTAACCCATGCAGAGATCTGCAGATGTATAACCAGGTTTTTTTAATAGATTTCTTTATTTGTTTAGTAAAAGTGGATTTTTGCTGCACGTATTGGGGATTCCTGACCATGTTCTGAATAACGGGGGATTTTTTGCTGCTGATTACCGGGTTTTGCATATTTAAGTTCTATTTCCGGTAAAAATTAACCCTGCAGGACGGAGCAAATATTTACTAGATGGTGCTATTCTTTAAGGCATCTTCTGGTCCCGGGAGGGCGCCTTACAAGCCCATTTACTTGAATAGAATATAGTGTGTCTTCTGCAGTAGCACCACTTATTAAACATGGGCCGATTCCATACATTTTCAAGGGATTAGGGTTTAACGCTCTGAATTTGCTCCCCTAAGAAACTAGTCTGAAAACCTGATTTCCTCCTCAAAGCCTATTACCTCTGCAAACGTATCATCGCCCCATCTTATCCACCTTGCCCCCTCCACACGGAGTAATTTATTCTATATATCAGCCAAAATTTCCAATGGACGTCCCCTATCCCTAAATTCCCATGGGATGCGCAGACACACACCACACACACCACACACACCACACACACCACACACACCACACACACACACCTCTCGCTGGGAGAAAACAGACTCCGTTCTGAGGGAAAGAAAACAAACTGGCTTTAATATAATGTAAATATGTATTCTGGAGATACAATGAAAACCCTTTTATCACGGGGCTGTGTGTTCTCAAGCAGGGTTGTACTCTTCTCCAGACCTCAAGGGCCCAACAAACAGGTCCGTTTTATGATTATACCTGCTTCAGCACAGGTGGCTCAATCCAGTTCCAGCTTCAGCAAAGGTGCTCAGTCTTCGATTGAGCCGCTGTGATGAAGCCAGGATGGATGGATTTAGCCAAAGGCAAACAAAACGGAAGACGTCAACGCCACCCCTCTGGTTGGTGTGATTGGCCAAAACAGCCGCGGTCCTGACGGGTCCTTATTTGCTGCGCGGGGGGGGAGCGTGGTCGCCCGCTCCAAGCTGTGATCAGATTGTTTCTAGGCACGATCTCCCAGGAGGAAAAGAGGAAAAAAGGGGAAGGGGTCGAGTAGGACAACAAAGAAAAGCGGACGCAAAAGTGCTCAAAAGAGGGGGGGGGGGGGGGGGGGTCCCCCCAGCATTGTCAACAGGGAGGCAGTATGAATCTCCTAACCCTTCACCCCCAAAGGAGTGGGGAAATGTGGCCCCCCCGCGTTCTCTGCGGGAAAGAACGTTTATATCATTTTTCGAGAGACGACACATTGGCAGGGCCAGTCTCACTCATTGACATGAGTGGACTCCAATTATAAGGCAGTCTCATCATTTAACTGAGTGTCACCAATATAAGGCAGAAGTTCTCACTATTACATGAGTGTCGACTCAATAACGGCAGTCTCACTTCATTACACGGAGTGTCACTCAATATAAGGCAGTTCATCATTTACACTGAGGTCACTCAATATAAGGCAAGTCTTCACTCATTAACAGGAGTGTCAACTAATATTAAGGCCAAAGTACAAAAAGTCTCACTCATTTTACAATGAGTGTCACTCAATATAAGGCGAGTCTCACTAAGTTAACGGAAAGTGTTCCACTCAATATAAGGCTGTCTCATCATACACGGAGGTTGTCATCAAATAATAAACAAAAAACAGCGCCACAACGGCAAATAGTGAAGTAGGTATACAAGTGTGTATTGAAATAAAACTATATATAAACTGAGTACATGCAGTATGATTTATGTAAGGGCATTGAGTGTGTGATCACACTGTTCCACTCGATGTGTTGGTGGGAATTGGGTATTCTCAAGGGCACTCTCAGCAGCAGCGTATACCGGACTCTGGCTAGATATCCATCTCATTGCTGACGTCATCTCCATAGGGATTCGCCCTAAAAAATGACAGCTATGCTCCGTTCCTGATGGTTAGCCTCGAGGTACTTCAAGGGGTTTAGAGTGTCCACAGGTGGCGGTTAGGGCTCCCTGGTCGAAACCGCCACGCAAATTGGAAAGTCGGTTTGGGGGGAGGCTTCACGCGGCCGACACAGTGCTGCTTCTTCGGGACGCACGTATGATTCAAATGTGTCCGCGAACCCTTCGATCCGTAGGCAAGATGTAAACAGTTCTCTAACGGAATAAAAGTTCCACAAGTGTTGTAGATAATTAAAATAATACTCTAAAAAACATAGATCATGGATAAGGTTCTTCCAACGCGTTTAGTAGTTAATAACTACTTCTTCATTAGTATATTACTAGAAAAAACGCGTTGGAGAACCTTAATCCATTGATCTATGTGTTTTTTTTTAGTTAGAGTATTGATTGATTTTATTATCTACAACACGTGTGGCAAACTTTTATCCTGTGGAGACTTGTTTACATTTATTGCCGCGATCGAAGGGGTCGCGGGGGACACAGTGACGATCATCACGTGGCGTCACGGAACGAAGCAGCACGGTCGAGCCGCGGTGAATGAAGCCTGCCACAAACAGACTTTCCAATTTGCGTGGCGGTTTTTCGAAAAGGGAGCCCTCCACCTAACAGCACCTGTGACAATACTAAACCTTGAAAGTACCTCCGGAGGCTACCCATTCAGGAACGGAGCATAGCTGTTTTTTGAAGGGCGACTCCCGTGGAGAGACGTCAGCATGAGAGGATCTCCTAGCCAGAGTCCTGGTATAAGCTGCTCTGAGGTGCCCGTGAGACTTAAACATTCCACACACAACAACATAGGAGTGGTAAAACACCAGTGTGATCCACACTCAATGCTTACATTAAATCATACTTGATGTTGTACGCAGTTTATACTATAGTTTGATTCAATACACACTTTGTAATACCTTAACTTCACTATTTGGTGTGCGCTTGTTTTTGTTCCATTTCTGTAGTTGTGTTTAGGGGGTGCTGAAGCCACCCCCCATATTATTAGAGAGCAGGGACAGCCATCTTCAATGACACACGTGTGTATCTTATTTTATTTTGCATTTCACTGTGGTGTGTTGTGACCCTGATTTTGGGCTTCACAATTACAAAGGGTTATAGTATTGAACTTTACTGAAATTTCTAGAGGGTTAGGTTAAGTAGGTGCGCAACGGTTTATTTTCTGTTTTTCACTCAATATTAAGGCTTGTGTCCACTATTACACGGAGAGGTGTCACTCAAATAAGGCTCAGTCTCACTCATTATTTACATGAGTTGTCACTCAATATAAGGCAGGTTAGTCTCACTCATTACACTGCAGTGCACTCAATTATAAGGCAAGTTATCAACTCATTTACACTGAGGTCCACTCATATAAAGGCCAGTCTCACCATTTACACTGAGTGTCAGCAATATAAGGCCAGTACTCACATCATTACACGGAGTGTCACTCAAATTATAAGGCAGTCTCACTCATTTACATGAGTGGTCACTCAATGAAAGGAAGGAGGGTCTCACTCATATTTACACGAGTGTCACTCATATAAGGCGGTTCACCTCATTTACCACCTGGAGGTGTCTAATCAGATGCACTCAATATAAGGCGGGTCTCCACTCATTTACACGGAGGAGTGTTCCTCCCAATATAAGGCTTGTCTAAAATAAATGGGACAGTCCACTTGAAGGACGGACGTTCTGGTAGCCTCCATAGCTCTTTCGTCCTTAATTCACCATAGCAGTACTACAATAAACCCCAGCTCTCGCAGTTTGCGCTATGAGGCCGAAGAGAGAAATGTCCGTCGGTTAAGAGCATTTATATCTGTGTTTATCTCAGGCATCAAATAAATTAGATTGCAAGTTCTTGGGACAGAGATTCATGGTGCATGTACTTATGCAAACCAAAAGTGATGCACACACACTACCAGCACTGTTAAAGAATATATACTGAATTATCCCATATTCAGAGGTTCTTCTAGTGAGTAACAGTATTACGCACCTGGACCAATCAAAATTAAATAACCTCAATGTTTTCCGCCGCCTCTAAAATTATTATGGTTTTCGGAAATGGTTCTGTTTTGGAGAAAGAAAGGCACCGAAACGATCATTTAGAAAGGATATCTGACTATCAAAAAAACCCTTCATGTTGCTCCTGAGGAAATTGAGTCCACGGGAAACATTCGAGGGGGAAAAGTACCTTATTCCATTGCTAGGAACGAAGTTCTGATTGAAGGCGGCAGAGCTGGGTAACGATCCCCGTTGAATTAGGGGGTCATTAGCAAGTAAACAACAATCCACGTTGTCTCGAACCAGATACACCAGGAAATGCCCCCTAACCATATCTATAAGCCATACCGTGCTTCCATCGGAAGCCAGGGAGATCTGGGTGTAGGTAAAGAAATTGATTCAGCAACGTTATAGCCCGTCTATAGGTCCCTAAGACAACTTGACCGCCATTATCTAACCGCTAATTTTCGGCGGAAAGCTAATTTGAGTTTCGAGATTGTTACGAACAGTGGGGGAGGCGTTGTTCTCCGGCTGTGAGTGAAGGACCAATTGAACCACAGCAAGATGAGACACAGTGTCACCTTTTGCCTTCTTGTCCTTTTAACATGGGACCCCTATAAGTTATGTCCTACCCACCGTATGACACCGCTTTACAGCACAGACCTGGGTTACAGAAGTTGGAGCCAGAATCGTAGTAGTAAACCTACTCACAGACAAGCTAACTTCGAACCTTGGGCCCTCCTCTCTGCGGGCTGGGTTATACCGGCTTTGCATGTGATCGTGATAGAGATTTCAAACCACACATCAATAGATATAGTGGGTGCAGAGAACCAGGCTCCTCGCCCTTCTACACGCTTCCACCTGGATTCTGACTCCAAAAGACTGTTCATGGTCACAAGAGTTCAACAAAAGTATACGACGTTCCCCCCTTATCTTACCGTGCATCCCAAACTGGAACAAACCTACCCAGAGACTTCAAAAAACCGTTCCAGTTTTCAAAGCTGCCAGACCAAGCAATATTCATAAGTGTTTTTAATATATAATATATTTAATATCATATATCCAGTTCTTGCTATGAGGAAAATACTAAAATTACTTTAAGTATTAAAAAAAACTATAAAAATACTAAAAAACTGATAGTTATTAAAAAAAAACTAAATCTGACACTTGTTTTTTAATGTTAAATAATGTAAACAGTAGTGAGAGTTGATGTACGAGTCCCCTAATGCCGATGATGGGGAGGGAATTAGACATTTGGATGGGTACCCAGTTCCAAGGGGTGGTGGTTAGCATTCAATGCACATGCGGGGGAGGGTGAGCGAACACACGGCGAGATTGTAGGAGAAGCAGCGTCAGACATCCTGAGTCGCGGTGGCCGCAGACGAACGTACTGGATGACGACGGTCAGGGACGCAGACGGATCAAGCAGGCACGCAAAGCTAAGATGCACAGGGGGGAGAGAGAACACTAAGGGGAAGGAACTAGACGTCGACGGTTAAGCGTGAGGGCCAATAGGACGCTGGGGAGGAGCTAGGGATGTGAATAATGAGGCTAGATCCAAACGCTATGTGGCAACAGCACAGCGAAAATCGCAACAGCGGGTACACCAGCCGCCGGCGGAAGGGAAGAAGATGAGGAAATTAACGCCCATCCAGCCCGCTCTCCGGGTGCCAGTCCCGGGGTACGAAAAAAAGACCCGGTAATTAACGGTCACTAGGTACATCACTGTAACCAGCATTTTGTGTTCTATAGCAACCCATTTACAAGCGCACATTCTTCTCTTCTGAAACAAACGATCTCGCAAAACACCATTTTTGAGGCCCTGCCTCTCTTCTAGAAGTGCCACCCAACTTAGTATCTAGTGACCTGCCTGTCACTGAGCCTACCACAGGAACTTTGCCATTTTGTCCTCTCTGGTGCCACTGACAGCCTTAGTGAACCCCGAGCCGAATTTTCACCGATTGGACCCTAGCGAGAACAGCCGATCGGGCAAAGGGCTTAATTACTTATAAGTATGTGTGGATTTTATTGAGCTGAGCATAGGAAAGGGGACACAATGAGCTCAAGTGATAAAAAAAAAGGAAAAGTATGCTTACGTAAATTTCAAGACTTCAGCGCTCACTTTTAACATATGCCTACACTTTACAGACGCCCATAATCCTACTTATGGCCTACTGTCCTGGAAGTCTGTAAACTATAATGTATAACACTCTTTCATTTAAGTTCTGGAAAGATGTCAGTTATGCATAAAATCGACTGCCCGGGAATAGTGGTGAAAAAACGCGCTGGCAACTTTCAAGGATAATGGTTAAAACATGGTTAAACACATGTTATAAAATACTTTACGAGGTCAAGGAACAGTCTCGGGCACACTCCGGGCAGAACAAAGTGCAAAATAATGTCGTCCCTTGATTATATCAAAGGAAACCTCACAGGGTCTTCACTAGGATATCACCTCCTAAACCAGAAGAGATATGAGACGCGGGTCGTGCATGGAGGAGAGTCTCTGTCCTGGCGCTAAACCAGGGGTCGCCGCAACTAGAGGTGGTGGGGGGGGGGTGTGGGCTTTGTATATAATAAGGGTGCATCCCTCTAACTGTGGAGAAAGTAAGACACACCCATTTACTGCGAACACGTAAAACTCTTATCCAGCAGTTCAAACCCGTCCTCACAGGGCCACCATCAGGCCAGGTTTTTATGGTAGTCCCATCACTGCTTCAGCCGACAGAGTGACTTAGGTTTGGTTAGCCAGCCATGTGTGAAAGCAGGGGACCTTTGGTGGCCCCGTGTGTGAGACTGGAGTTGTCACAGCCTGGCTTAGAACGTGTTGTCTCGCTCTTTTGTGAGTTGTAGGACTGATTGTTGGGGGGTTGTTTCCCTTGCAGATAGTTTATTGACCGGTGTTCCTGTTTGAGTTGAGGATGGGATATCACATAGTAGGAATGAGGTACATGCCAATCCAGCTCTGGGAATATATTCTCAGGGACATGCTTTTACTTCTTACTTCATCACAAGACTTCATCTTTCTTGGTTGTTGAAATGAATAAAGAGTAGTGAGCAGCGTCAATGGGGGCCCTTCTAATGAGAGGTGGGACCCCCTTATGGATTAAAAAGGCCTGAGCACTGCCCCTTCTATAAACCCCATTAGAAATGGTGTTCTCACAGTCCGCTTAAAGGAGCAATCCAAGCAATATGTGTGATTTACAATAAAATCTGCTCTGTAGTATTAGATATATATATATTTTTATCAACAATATTAATGCAATTTTTAACGAGAGAGTTTTATACATGAGCATCCTTTGATCCTTCTAGCTTAGCAGTTTAGCCCATTCCCCCGCAGCAGTGCAAGATCTTTGTAAAACTTTCCTGTTTGAATAATGTTGCAATATTCCCAGCACGTTTCAGTGCAAAGTAAACAATAGATAAGTTTCCCATGGTAATATAAGAATAATTGTAGCTGCTGAGTCTTACTGGACTGAACGATGAGTGAAAGTCCGACATTTAGTGAACCCTGCCGGAAGCAGGAACTTGCTGATCGATCAATGGAGAGAAAGTTGTGTTTTTCAATAAAATCTGCATATATTAAAACAAAAAAGTATTTGAATGAAAATGCCCTTGGATACCTCTATGTATTTTTTCTATGAATGAAGTCTTAAAGTGACTTATGCTTTGTCTTGACAGGTCTAAAGTTACAATGAAAGGAAGAATTATTGATCAGCGGTTGGCAGGAGGCCAACTGGAAACCATACTCTCTACAAATCTACATTAAAGTAACATTAGGACTGTCAGTCGTAAGAGAACGAAGGAACAAACAGAGCGATATGGGGGGCAGAAGGTCTGAAAACAGAAAAAGCCGTGAGGGAGGAGGAAACAGAGCCAAAGAATAAGGCCAGCTTGAGCCCAAGGTGAGTAACACACACTGTCACAAGACAGTAGAGTAACGTTCCATTAACCATGCTGACCCAACCTCGATTGCAACTGATTTTGCTTTTGTAATCAAAATCAACCAGCGTAGAATTGCTCAAAGAAAGAACGTGGATCTGGAAGCTATGCAGTTGGCTAACATCAATGAATATCTTCCAGCTGCTCACAAGTAGCATCAGATATACATACTCACAATCCTTAAATTTCCCATTGTAGTGCGCTATGGAAAGGCTGGTGTTGACATAATTGATGCTAATAAGTGTAACCTTTCCGCTCTCCCTGAGTGACATGCGCGGCACCGCCTGTATTAGCCCCCGATTCGTTACCCTTGGCTCGGTGACTCAGTGACTCACTGTTTTGGATGACACGGTTTGTAAGAATGAGATTGTGGCAAAGTGAGAGAACCCGCATGCGCTTCTGAGGGTGACGCAGGTCGTTCCCTCCCCCCAAAGCCATACACTTAAAGCTGCAGTTCCGTCTTTTTTTTTTTTTTTTATAAATTTATTTTTTTTCTACTAATAGCTTCATGTGTGCAATCTCTATTGTCCTAAAGAGCTTGTTAGCTGTCAGTCCCATACAATCCGTCTCCATGTATCATAATCGGGAAATTTTGGGACATATTAAAAGCTGGCATTTTATTTGTTTTTATAATTGTTGCCTCGCAGGCAGTGGAAGACTCATGATATTCGAAGTCTCCCAGTGACGTGTGACTCGCTCCAGATATTCGCCCCTGTGTGGTGCTGCCCCTTCTGACCGATCACTGTGGCTGTCAGCGACTGCGCGGAGATGGGGGGGCGCTTGTGTGCCAGACCAGTGGGGATAGGGGGGAGCGGGAGATGTGTCATCCCTTCTGTCCGTCTCGCTGTGCCTCCGCATACCTGGCCCAAGCGAAGGCGAAGAGCTAGCAGTGAAGACATAGCAGGGGGTTTGGAGCAAGCTGAACTTGTGGGGGGGAGGGAAAGGACAGAGGGGGGAAAGCGCAGGTAGATGGTCTACACATTCTGCTCGGTCCCTGGTGTCTGCCTCCTGCCCGAACTGGAGATGCAGGGGGGTTGGCGTATGAAAGGTTGGGACCGTGTGGGCAACGGGAGGAGGGGAGCGAGTGGGAGATGTGTCACCTTCTGCGGTCCTCTTTCTGCCTCCTCCCTGACCGCAGAAGACTACGGATAGACCATGATCGAGGGGGTGCGAGGCTGAACCCTGTGGGGGGGTGGGAAGAGGAGGGGGAGAGCGGAAGAACTGTGTAACCTTACTATCCCGGTCACCTGTGTCTGCTAAACCTGCACGACACGGGATGAGTAGGGGGTGTTTGTTCTGTGACCTTTGTTGGGGGGTGGGGAAGGAGGGGGGGAAGGGAGATGTGTCTACCTCTCGTCACGCGGTCCTTGTAACAATCCTACGCCCGGCAGGAGAGATGGTCAGTGGGGCTTAGCCTGCCACCCAGTGGGCGGGTGGGGAGGAAAGGGATGGGGGGAGCCGGGAGATGTTGTCTACCCACCTTCCCCCATCTTCTTCCGTTCGTTCCCTTTGTCTGCTCTCCTGCCCGCAGGGAGGGGGGAAATGAGGGGTGTTTTGCGCTGCCCTGTGGGGAGGACGGGATAAGGGAGGGGAGCGGGAGATGTGTCTCCTCTTCTGCCGGTACCCTGTGGTCTGCCTCCATCGCCCGCACGCGAGATGAGTGCAGGGGGGTTGCCGCTGGACCCTGGGTGGGGGTGGGAAGGGGGGGGGGAGCGGGGAGATTGTCCCTCCTCTACTGGCATTCTGCTCGAGATCCCTGTGTCTGCCTCCCTGCCCGCACGGGAGATTCAAAGGGGGGTTGCGCTTTTTTGCCCCTGTGGGGGGTGGGTGGAAGGGGGGGGGGAGTCGGGAGTTGTGTCCCTTACTGCTCCGGTCCCTGGTCTGCCTGTCCCTGCACCCCGCACGGGGATGCAGGGGGGTTTGCGTGGCCCGTTGTGGGGGGTGGGGAAACGGGGGCAGCGGGGGAGCGGGAGATGTTGTCCCCATTCTGCTACGGTCCTGCTTCTGGCCTCCTGCCCGCAGGAGATGCAGGGGGGGGGAGGCGGGACCGGCATGAAGTGCTTCCAGACCCAAAAGAAGGGGGCTGGGAAGCAACACTCTTTCTCGGCGGGGGGAGGGGGGTGCTGGGGCGAGGGGGGGAAGGGAGGGAGGGGAAGGAGATAAAAGGGGGCGGGGGGTTGGCGAATCGGGGATGGGCGTGGGTGGGCGGGTCGGGGGGGGGGGGGGGGGCGTGTTGCGGGGGGGACGAAACGCCAAGAACGACGACCGAACACCCGAATCAGAAGAGAGGGGGGGCGCGGGGGGTGGGGAGAGAGGCGTGGCTGGGGCCCTATTGCCGGGGTCGTAAACGTATGAGGAGGATGTTGGGTAGGGTTCGGCTGGGGGGGGGAGAGACAGGGGGCAGGATTCCGGGGGGGGACGATGATGAGAGAGAGAGAGGGGGGGGGGCGGCGGGGGAGAGCGGATACCAGGGGGGAGGATCACGGGGGCGGGGAGGTGAGAGTACGCAGTGTCGGGGGAAGAAGGCTTCGAGGAGGGGTTGTCAGCGGGGGGGGGGGGTCTGGGGCGCTTCCCCGGGCAACGAGAGGGGGGCGGGCGGGTGGGATGGCAGAGGGGGGGGCGGGAGTGAAGATGCTAGGCACGGGACGCAGATCGCAGAGATCTCGAGAGGGGGGCTGGGGGGGGGAGGAGACCCGAGAGAGAGAGGGGCTGCGGGGGGGGGCGGGGGAGGAGACAACGGGCGGGGTGGGCCGGGTTGGGCCGGGGGGGGGAGAGAGCGAGAGAAAGCGGTCGGGGGAGTGGGCGGGCGACGCGGGGTGGGGGCTGGGCGCGGGGGGTGGAGAGGGGGCGGTGGAGGGAGGGGGGGGGCAGAGACGATTTCTGAGAGAGGGGGGGGGGGGTGGGGGGGTGGGGTTCGGGGGGGGGGTGTGGTACGGGGCGGGGGGGGGGGGGGGGGTGTGGTGTAGGGGGGCGGGGTTCGGGGGGGTGCGGGGGGGCGGGGTCGGGTGGAGGGAGGGAGGGAGAGATAGAGAGAGAGCGACGAGCGAGAGAGAGAGATGACAGGGGCGCGGGGGGGGTGGGGGCTGTGGGGCGGGGTAGACGGAGATTAGGGGGGGGTGGGGGGGGGAATATATATATATAGATACATGATTTGGTGAGGAGGAGTGTGGTGTTATCTAGGGTGTGTGTATATATATATGTGTGTGTGGGTATTAGTATATATATATATATTATAGTATAGATATAGCTTAGTATAGGTATGAGAGATAGGAGAGAGAGAGGGCGGAGAAAGAGAGAGAGGTGTGGGGGCGGGGGGTGGAAGCTGTGTGTGTGTGTGTGTATATATGATATGTGGTGTGTATCTATATGTGTGTTCTCTTGCTACACACTGTTTTGTGTGGAGGTGGGGGGATAGGTGCTGATGGGTGTGGGTTTGTAGATATCATATATGTGGGTGTGTTGTGTGTTGGGGGAGATAGGTGTGATGTGGGGTAATATATGTGTGTGTGTGTGTAGATGTATGTATTATATATGTGTGTGTTGGGTGTGTGTGTTGTGGTGGGTGTTTGTGTGTGCTGTGTGTGTGTGTGGTGTGTGTGTGTGCATAGATGTGTGTATTTAGTGGTCACCACAAGTACCCAGGTACCCAGTCTCCGCCCCACCCACCCCCCCTCTCCCGACCATCCACCCTCTCATGCACACCCACCCAATCACCCTACCTGCCACCAACCACCCACACCATCACACTCTCCTGCACACCACCCACCACCCACGCCCCTTTCTGCCACCACCCACACACTCCCTTTCCCACGCCCACCACCACCCACCCACTCACCGCCCCCCCAACCCACCCGCACTCGACTGCCCCTGTCCCCCCCAACCCACTCACCCTTCCCGCCCACCCACCCCCCACCCCGCACCCTCTCCCGCCCCCCCACCCACCCACTCCCCCCTTCTCCCGCCCACCCCCCCCCCCCCTTCTCCCGCCCCCCCCTCTCCTCCCTCATTTCTATCTGGCTTTGTTACCTTAGCTGTACGGCCATCTGTACAGGCCCCGGGCCAACGGGGAAAGGAAAAGGAGAAAGGGAAGACAAGAAAATAAACCGGGGAGGGCACAAAAAACAAAGGGAGTATGGGCGGAAGCTAGGAGGGGGAGGGCCAGGGGCGGGGGGGGGAAAAGGGTGTGGGACTGGTGGCGAGTAGGAGGTGTGGGTGGTTTGAGTTTGTATGATAGAGGGAGTGTGTTGTGTGTGTACCAGGGCAAGTCGAATACTTCTGTCAGACCGCTTGTGTTGTGTGGGTGTGTTGTGGTACACCACAACACACACAAGCGGTTGTCTGACAGGAAGTATTCTCTGACTTCAAGTGTCTGCCGATTGTACAGGTGAACTCCTCCCCTACCGCCACTCGCTGTCCGTCCTGTCCCTTCACGACGACGCGCCTCTGTTCCCTTCCGCCACCACTGCTGTCCTCTGCAATGCTGACGAGCTTTGCGGCCGGGGATTGGCCGTCCGTCTCTCTTCCGACGCCGGCTGCTTGTACTCTGCCGGCTGCCGAGATTCGCTGCAGGGATGGTCAGTCCTTCTCTCCCTCCGCTGCCGGCGGCTGTGACCCGCTATAAAGTCCATAATGGTAAATATACGGATATACATACAGTATATCCGAAAAAAATATATATATATAAATTATATATGTTTTTCAGATTTATTGATAACTTTTTTTTATTTGGGACCAAACAATTGTGTCGGGGAAAGCTTTCAAGAGTTTCCCTCTTCACTAAGGTCAAGCAAATCATCAATTATATCCGCACAACAACATTGCGCACACAGTGTATTATTGTGTGCGGGTGCGTTGTTATGTGTGGTGTGCAGCATGTTTGTGTGGTGTGCAATATGTGTGAGTGTGAGAGTATATGGGAGTGTACGCATGTAGACGTGGTGATGTTTGTGTGTGTATAATGTGGTTTGCGAATGTTTCTGTGCGAATGTATCGTGTGATGTTGATGTGTGCGCTCTCACTGTCGACCATTGGTGTGAAGTAGTTATTACTACGAAACGCGTTGGAAGAACCTTATCCATGATCTATGTGTTTTAGAGTATTGATTTTATTATCTACAACACTGTGTGGAACTTTTATCCTGTGAGAGACTGTTTACATTCTTGCCGACGGATCGAAGGGTCGCGGACACAGTGACATCATCACGTGGCGTCCCGGAACGAAGCAGCACTGTGTCGAGCCGCGGTGAAGCCTGCCACAAACAGACTTTCCAATTTGCGTGGCGGTTTCGAACAGGGAGCCCTAACAGCCACCTGTGGACACTACTAAACCCCTTGAAGTACCTCCGGAGGCTACCATCAGGAACGGAGCATAGCTGTCTTGAAGGGCGAATCCCTATGGAGATGACGTCAGCATGAGAGGGATATCCTAGCCAGAGTCCTGGTATACAGCTGCTGCTGAGAGTGCCCGCTGAGACTACACCAATTCCACACCAACAACATCGAGTGGTAACCAGTGTGATCACACACTCAATGCTTACATAAATCATACTTGATGTACGCAGTTTATATATAGTTTTATTCAATACACACTTGTAATACCTACTTCACTATTTGCGTTGTGCGCTGTTTTTTGTTTCCATTTCTGTAGTGTGTTAGGGGGTGCTGAGCCACCCCCTATTATTATAGCAGCAGACGCCATCTTCACTGAACACACGGTTGTGTAATTTATTTTATTTTGAATTTCACTGTGGTTTGTTGTGACCCTGATTTTGGGCTTCACAATTAAAAGGGTATAGGTATTGCACTTTACTGACATTTCTAGAGGTTAAGTAGTTGCGCACGGTTTATTTCTGTTTTTCACTCAATATAAGGCTGTCTCACTCATTTACACGGAGTGTCACTCAATATAAGGCAGTCTCACTCATTTACACTGAGTGTCACTCAATATAAGGCAGTCTCACTCATTTACACTGAGTGTCACTCAATATAAGGCTGTCTCACTCATTTACACGGAGTGTCACTCAATATAAGGCGGTCTCACTCATTTACACGGAGTGTCACTCAATATAAGGCGGTCTCACTCATTTACACGGAGTGTCACTCAATATAAGGCTGTCTAAAATAAGGGACAGTCCACTGAAGACGGACGTCTGGTAGCCTCCATAGATCTTATCGTCCTTACTTGCACCATAGCCGTACTACAATAACCCCGCCTCTCGCGTGCGCTTCATGAGGCCGAAGAGAGAAACTGTAGCCTTCGGTAAGACGCATTATATCTGTGTATCTCAGGCATCAAAAATTAGATTGCAAGTTCTTTGGGACAGAGATTCATTGTGCATGTACATTCTGCAACACACAGTGATGCACACACTACCAGCACTGTTAAAGAATATATACTGAATATCCCATTCAGAGGTTTCTTCTCGTGAGTAACAGTTACGCACCTCGACCAATCAAATAAATTAACCTCAATGTTTTCCGCCGCCCTAATTATATGGTCGGAAATGTCTTTTTGGAGAAAGGCTACGAAACGATCATTAGAAGGATATCTGACTATCAAAAAACCCTTCCTGTTGCTCCTGAGGAAATCTGAGTCACAGGACATGCAGAAAATACCTTCTCATTGCTAGGAACAGATTTCTGAAGCGGCAGAGCTGGTAACGATCCCGTGAATTAGGGGGTCATTTAGCAAGTAAAAATCCCACGTGTCTCGGACAGATCCACAGACCTGCCCCTCTCCCCATTATCTATCAGCATACAGTGCTTCCACGGCAGCCAGGGAATCTGGGTAATGACATGCAAATGAGCACACAGTGTCACCTTTTGCTTCTTGTCCATTTTAACATGGGACCCCTATAAGTTTATGCCTCCCGTATGACACCGCTTTCACAGCACAGCCTGGGTTACAGAAGTGCAGAGCCAGTAACCTACTCACAGACAGCTACTTCGACCTTTTGGGCCTCCTCCGTGCGAGGCTGGTTATACCGGCTTTGCTATGTGAATCTGTGATAGATTTCAACCACACATCAAATGAGATATAGTGGGTGCAGAGAACCAGCTCCTCGCCCCTTCTACACGTATCACCTGAGATCTGACTCCAAAAGACTGTTCATGGTCCCAAGGTTCAACAAAGTATACGGACGTTCCCCCTTCTCTTACCGTGCACCCCAAAACTGGAACAACCTACCAGAGACTCTCAAAACCGTCTCCAGTTTAAAGCTGCAGACCAAGCAATATCCTACATGTGTTTTTTAATATATATATATATATATATATATATATATCAGTTCTGTGCTATGAGAAAATACTAAAATACTTATAGTATTAAAAAAAAATACTAAAAATACTAAAATACTTATAGTATTAAAAAAAAAACTAAACTCTGACCTTTTTAATGTATAATAATGTAACAAGTAGTGAGTGATGTACCGAGTCCCCTAACTTGCCGATACCTGGGGAAAATTAGACATTTTGCTGGGTACCCGTCCGGGTAGCATTCAATCACCTGCGGCGGAGGGTGAGCCGAACCACGGCGACATTGTGGGAGCAGCGTCAGACATCCTGGTCGCGGTGGCCGCAGAGGACGTCCTTGTGGAGCCGGTGGGAGCAGCGGAACGCAGCAAAGCTGATGCCGGTGAGAGCTGGGGAACCATGTGTCCGGAGCGGGAGCATTACTATTGGACAGCCGGGGAGGAGCTGGCTGTCCAATAGTATCGCTCCTGCTCCGGTCACACCGCCACTGCACCCTCCACAGCGGTCTCCTCACCCGCCGCCGGCGGAAGGGAGCAGAATGGAAATTACCCGGCCCAGGTCCCAGGCTCCCGGTGCCAAGTCCGGGTACCGAAAAAAAGTACCGGGTAATTAACCGGTACTCGGTACATCACTAGTAACCAGCATTTTTTGTTTCTATAGCAACCATTTACAAAGTCACATTCCCTTCCTCTTCTGAAACAGACTCTGGCAAACCCCTTTTTGAGCCCTGCCCTCTCTCTAGCAGTGCACCAATTGTATCTAGTGACTGCCTGGTCACATGATCCTCCCCACAGAACTTTGCATCTTTTGTCCTCTTCTGTTGCACTGACAGCCATTTATTGAACCCCCGAGCCGAATTTTCACCGATTGACCTCAGGAGAACAGCTCGATCGGCAAATCGGCTAATTACTTATAATTGTGTGGATTTTATTGATGCGCATATTAAAGGGGAAAATGTCAGTGATAAAAAAGAAAGTACTGCTTTACGTAATTTCAAGACTTCAGCTCTCACATTTTAATCATGCCTAACTTTTACATACGCCCATAATCCTATTATCGCCTACTGTCCTGGAATGTCTGTAAATATAATGTATAACCCTTTCATTTAATGTAACTATGTCATGTTATCATAACTCTGCGCCCGGGACATACGTGAAAACGCGCGGCAACTTTCAATGCGATATTAACTGGTTAAAACATTTTATAAATACATTTACGAAGTCTCCACGGGGCACACTCCGGGCAGAACAAGTGCAAAATAATGTCGCCCGATTTATCAAAGGAAACCTCCAGGGTCTTTCACTAGGATATCACCTCCTCCTTAGAATGAGATCTAATCGCGGTGCGGGGGCGTCTGTCTCTGTTCTGGGGACTCCACACCCGGGGGTGGGGGGGGTGCTGTGGCTTGAATAAGGTGATCTTATAACGTGAGAATAAGACACAGCACCATTACTGAGACAGTAAACCTCTAATCCAGCAGTCTCAAACTCCGTCCTCACGGGCCACCATCAGGCCAGGTTTTATGGCTATCCCTGCTTCAGCACAGGTGACTTAGTTTGGCTTAGCCACCTGTGCTGAAGCAGGGACCTTTTGGTGGCCCGTGAGGACTGGAGTTGTCCAGCCCTGGCTTAGAACGCTTGTCCTGTTTTTTGTTGTATTGTAGGACTGATTGTGGGGGCTTTTTCCTGCAGTTTCTTTGACGGTTTTACCGTTTGAGGAGATATCTATAGTGAGGAATGAGTAAATACAATCCAGCTCCTGAATATTCAGGGCAATGCTTTTACTTCCTACTTCATCACAAGACCTTCATCTTTCTCTGGTTGTTGAATGAATAAGAGTAGTGAGCAGCGCTCAATGGGGGCCCCTTCTAATGAGAGGTGGGACCCCCTTATGGATAAAAGGCCTGAGGCAGCTGCCCCTTCTATAACCCCATTAGAAATGGTGTTCTCCACAGTCCGCTTAAAGGAGCAATCCAAGCAATATGTGTGATTTACAATAAAATCTGCTCTGTAGTATTAGATAATATATATTTTTTAATTCAAATATTAATGCCATTTTTAACGAGGTTTAATACACTGAGCATCCTTTGATTTCTAGCTTAGCAGTTTAGCCCACTTCCCCAGCAGTGCAAGATCTTTGTAAAACTTTCCTGTTTGTAATAATTTGTTGCCAATATTCCCAGCAGTTTCAGATGCAAACTGTAACAATAGATAATGTTACCATGGTAATATAAGAATACATTGTAGCTGCTGAGTTACTGACTGAACGATTGATTGAAAGTCCGACATTTAGTGAACCCTGGGAAGCAGGAACTTTGCTGATCGATCCAATGGAGAAAGTTGTTTTTCAATAAAAGCTGCATATATTAAAACAAAAAAGATATTTTGAAATGCCGCTTGGATATCCTCTAATGTTATTTTCTTATGAATAGAGTCCTTAAAGTGACATTATGCTTGTCTATGACAGGTCTAAAGTTACATGAAAAGGAGCAATTATTGATCAGCGGTGCAGAGAGCCAACTGGAAACATTACTCTCTACAAATCTACATTAAAGTAACATTAGGACTGTCAGTCGTAAGATTGAACGTAAGGAAACGAGCGATTATGGGGGGCAGAGGTTCCCTGCCAAACTAATGCAAATAAGCCCGATTGTACCGTGTGTACGCCCAGGAAACGCGCCCTGCGCAGCCCTGTCCCGTGAGTCCCCAGCGTCACACACTTCAAAGTAACGCTTCCATTACACCATGCTGACCCCAACCTTCGATTTGCAATGATTTTGCTTTTGTTAATCAATCAACCAGCGCTAGAATTGTCAAAGAAAGAACGTGGATCTGGAAGATATGCAGTTGGCTAAATCAATGAATATCTTCCAGCTGCTACAAGTAGCATCAGATATACATACTCACAATCCTTAAATTTCCCATTGTAGTGCGCTATGGAATAGGCTGGTGCCTTATACATTGATGCTAATAATGTGTAACCTTCTCCGTCTCCCCTGAGTGACCCTGCGCGGCACCGCCTGTATTAGCCCCGATTCGTTCCCCTTTGCTCGGTGACTCAGTGACTCACTGTTTTTGGATGACACGGTCTGTAAGAATGTAGCTTGTGGCAAAGTGAGAGACCGCACTGCGCTTCTGAGGGTGACGAGGTCGCTTTCCCTCCCCCCAAAGCCATCACCTTAAAGCTGCAGTTCAGTCTTTTTTTTTTTTTTTTTTAAATTTATTTTTTTACTTTAATAGCTTCATGTGTGCAATCTCTATTTACCTAAAGAGCTGTATAGCTGTCAGTCAATCCGTTCTCCATGTATTAATCGGCGAAATTTTTGTGACATATTAAAAGCTGGCATTTGTTTATAATTTGCCTCCGGCAGTCAGTGGAAGACTCATGAATATTCATGAGTCTCCCAGTGACGTGTGCTCGCTCCCGATCTGCCGCTGTGTGGTGCCCCCTTCTGCCCGATCCCTGTGGCTGTCAGCCTGCGCGAGATGGAGGGGGCTTGTGCCGCCAGTGGGGAGGGGGGAGCGGGAGATGTGTCTCCCTTCTGCTCCGGTCCCTGTGCCTGCCTCCCTGCCCGCGCGCGCGGGAGATGCAGGGGGGGTGCGCTGCCCCCGTGGGGGGTGGGGAAGGGAGGGGGGAGCGGGAGATGTGTCTCCCTTCTGCTCCGGTCCCTGTGCCTGCCTCCCTGCCCGCGCGCGCGGGAGATGCAGGGGGGGTGCGCTGCCCCGGTGGGGGGGGGGGGAAGGGAGGGGGAGCGGGAGATGTGTCCCCTTCTGCTCCGGTCCCTGAGCCTGCCTCCCTGCCGCGCGGGAGATGCAGGGGGGTTGTGTCCCGGAGCAGTGGTGGCAGCAAGGTGGTGATTGTGTGTGTGTGTGTATATATGTGTGTGTGTGTATATGTGTGTGTGTGTATATATGTGTATATATATATATATGTGTGTGTGTACACACACACACACACACACTGACACAAACAAACACACACACACACACACTGACACACACACACACTGACTGACACACACACACACACACTGACTGACGCACGCGCGCACACCCCCACACCCACGCGCGCACACACACAGACTGACGCGCGCGCGCGCACACACACAATGAATGGTACACACACACACATACACTGACACACACACACACTGACACTGACACACACACACACACACTGACACACACACACACACTGACTGACACACACTGACTGACACACACACACACACTGACTGACACACACACACTTACTGACGCGCGCGCGCGCACACCCCCACACTGACTGAATGACTGACTGACTGCCGCACGCACACACTGACTGACTGAGGCACACACACACGCACACACTGACTGTGTGTGTGTGTGCGTCAGTCAGTCTGTGTGTGTGTTTGTGTTTCTGCGTCAGACTCACTGACGCGCGCGCACACACACAATGACTGACGCACACACACTGCATGAAGCTGTAAAGGAGGGAGGGGGGGAACTGGATTGATGTGAATGGGGGACAAACAGAGAGAGGGGGAGGGGTGAGGAGAGAGAGAGGAGCGGGAACATTACATCCCGGGCAACGCCGGGTCTCTCAGCTAGTATAAAATAAACGTAAAGAGAGGGTGCATACCATTCAATGATGGATACAAAAATAGGAACAACAGGACAGTCACTCTTATACTCCCAGAAAGTGAATATATATATCATTTACGTGAATCACTATCCGTATTTGAAGTGTGTGTGTATATAAATATATATATACATACAAATGAGCATACAGTAATATTTCCATTTGCTATTTGCCTTGCTATGGAGGGTTTTTGTCACTTTTTTACTCACATAACTTCACATATACATATATATATATATATATATATATATGCAGTGGAAGTGTATTGTGTGTATTTACCTACACACTCACTCCACATTTCAGTAACATACATATACATCTAAATAATATTCACATATACACGTTTGCTATAAATGGAATTATTACAATTTTACATTATATACATGTGCAATGAATGGAATAAACACTGTAATAAGTTTGAAATCGCCTATCCGAGCTGCTATGCATGGCTGATCCCTTTTCTCCAGCTTCCTTGAATGTACTACTGTATGAGGAAGATCATGTGACCAGATGCTAGTGCACGTTTAGAGAGAGGGAGGGCAGTGCTGACAAAGGGGTGTGCCTGGGTTTGTGACAGGCCATGGAGGGGCAGTGCCTTAGCAAATGCTTGTTAAAATAGAATACAAGAAAATTGGTCTTTCAAAGTTGTTTTTTTAAAAACCGAAAATGCTAAAAGTATTTTTTCTTACTACAGAACTGATTTATTAAAAAAAACACACATGCAGGATATAGACTGAACTGCAGCTTTAAGGCCCTGTATCCGAAGCAAAGGCCTCAGGTAGAAATCAGGTGGTTTCCTCATGTCCGGTTAACCCAGTTGTGGCCAACTCCAGCCCTCAGCGGCCACCAACCGCAGAGGTTTTAAGGATATCCCTGCTTCAGCATAGGTGGTGCAGTCTTTGACTGAGCCACTGATTGAGCCACCTGTGCTGAAGCAGGGATATCCATAAGAGCTGGCCAGTTTGTGGACCCCTGCTTTAAATAAAGACTAAAAAAGTGAGTGAGACTTGTACAGTGAGTGAGGCTAACTCTGAGTGCTGTCATTCATGAACATGCTCTTATTCAATATGCTGGGAAACCACTTCCCTTTGCTGGAGAAGATTGGAGTCCCAGTCATTTGGACGGAGCTGCACTCTACTCCAGCGCTGGGAAGTGCTGTCCGTGTGCTGAACGAGGGCCGTGGCGTGCGTGGAATGAGTTGGGATGTGACGTGCAGAATCGGAGATGCGAATCGCTTCGTATCGCGGGGTGCGCTCGGGATACTGCGAGTTGGAGTCCAAGAATAATGTGATTATCCATCCAAGCTGTGATCCGGTGTGTCACGTTTTACTGGGACACAACGCAGCGTCGATCTGTCTGAGAGTTTCCACACTTTGTGTAGTGTCATTAAAACACTGAATGGAATGTCCATCCGAACGTGGGCCAGCTAAGTGACGACTTTACTCCACGTATCAGTGTGTAATAATATAGGCACAAACAATGAATCCTGATTGTGTGGGGCAGGGCGGCCAACTCTAGTGCTCAAGGGTCACCAACAGGTCAGGTTTTAAGGATATCACTGCTTCAGCACAGGTGGCTCAATCAATGACTGCGGGCACAGAAGAGGTTAATGTGGCATTTTTGAGAATGTACCACAGAGTATTTGTTTGGTTACTGTAGTAACTTTTTCAGAGATATCTACCTATTTTTCAGATGTATTTGAAGTTGGGGTACTCCCACGCCGAACCTCCCTATTATCAGCCCCAGGGACTCTCCAGTTCCCAAGATTGCTACCGGTGAAGTTACCGGCGTTAATTCATGCTTTTTAAAGGGGATTTATATGGCTGTCCTGTACGTTGTAACAACCAGGGATGTTGCAGCTTCCTATTGGCGATTTGTCGGCCATTTTGTTTCCCCTGGAGAGCGAATTATATCCTGTGAGTTCACAGGTAAGTATCCCAAGAACCGAGGATCCCTGGCACTGAAAATAAGCAGCGAGGATTGCTGCGTAAGTAGCATGGGGAGATTAGAAAGAATACAGAGATACTTGGCATCATCATACAATACACCATGTAGCGCTGGGCAAACTCCCTTGCCGCCATCATTCAATCTAATATTGGGTATGGAAGGTTCCTACAACCCTGTTTAATTGGAAAACAGTTGTGACATAACAATGCTTTCTCACCGGTGATTACCGTCACCCACAGAACATTTAATAATCCCATCAGCAGCACACACTGCATTCCATAAAACACATGCACTCAGCCATAGAACACGCAGTGTCCTGCAAACTGCCATGTGTCGCAGAATACAATGTACTGTACATAGGGAGTTTCTTAGGGTCTCCTATGGAACTAGAGAACGAATGCTGCATTGACTCCTACACTGCAGGGATCAAAGCGGAGTTATAGAGCAGTTCTGTTCCAGGCCTCCGTTATCAAGAAAACATCACAAGATCAAGAAAAGCAAGTGTCACGTTGAAGATTGTAAAATTGTTGTGTGTGAAAAGCTTCCTTGTGCATCTGGTTACGGTGGAAACCTTTTTCAGGTTCTTAAAAACATACTGTATGTGAAAATACTGAGTGTGAGTTTGTGAAGACTTGGGGACTGCAGTGAATGGGATACAGGGTTTGCTGTCACACGTTCCCTCCCCATCCAGGACCTCCGTCACCATCACACAGGGTGCGGGATATGTTATCAGCATCAACAGACTCTCACACCCCGAGAGGTTAACTCACTGGCCACCAGCTGGTGAGCGACTCCTGTAGTTACACATTTATAAAACACAATAAAAGTAACTACATAAAGGGAGCCGCAATAAACCAGAGGCTTGACCCACGCAGGCTCTTTATACAAATGTTCGGCAGGTCCCTCTGGCAATGAAATGGTTAATCGAGATTAGATCGGACTGGTAAAAACAATCAGGACAAGTGCAGTTCCGGCTGCAACACTGTGGCATAAACCAAGTCCAGATGAATTCTTTACATATTGTGTTACACCTGAACCCGTCTCCGTGTTCCTTATGTCACCGATCTATTCTGCTGTAACCTGGTTATTTATCGGTGTGATTGAATGCATCGGGACAGTAAGGGGAGAGCACATCTGTTTATACATAAATCCGATTTGTACCGTGGCTGCTTGTTGGCTGGTGTTCCTGCGTGTGTACTCCGATGTACTGTATCATCCACAATGTAACACACACACACACTGTGTCAAACAAAACAGAAACTCCGGATTTATCAAAGGAACTAGAATCCCATGGAAATCAGCATTCGTTTTGTTCCTATGATCAATCTGGGGCCTTTTTCTCTGCTCTGGTTTTGCAGCCGGAGAATCTGACACAATAAAGCCCCAATGGTTTGTAACCGGCCCTTCTGGCAGGTTCTCTTGCATGTCCGCATCACATTGTCCCGTTTAACCATTTATCTCCCTTGTACCTGCAGCGTGTGCTGGCACATTGTGATGTGACAGACATGCAGAAGGCAGGTTGCAGGCTTATGCTGGAGTTTAACACCCTGTAATAACTTTATTTCATACAGCGCTTTTCTCCCAATGGAACTCGGCGCGTCACAGTCACAGTACAGCGCGCGGTACACAGCACATAGGAATGTTACAGACACAGTCCCTGCCCCGCAGAGCTTACAATGTATGATTTTGGTGCCTGAGGCACAGGGAGATAAAGGGACTTGCCCAAGGTCACAAGGAGCCGACAGCGGGAATTGAACCAGGTTCCCCTGCTTCACACTCGGTGTCACTGTTATCAGTCAATGTCTTTACTCGCTGAGCTGCTGCTTCTCTCTCTGCTGACCGCAATAAGTTGCTGAGCCCTCTGGCAGCAAAAGGGTTAAAGCAGATGAAAGAACAGACTTTGATTGACATTAACATTGAGCATCAGTCATATAGCCATTTATATGTATTTATAAAAGAAGAAGAAGAAGAGTTACCGCTCGTTTTCAAGTATGTCCTGGGCACAGAGTTCTAATGACAAATACATACGGTAGTTACATAAGTGAACAGGGTATACATTATATACAAGACATAGCATGCACAGTTAGAGATAATATATATTATAGGCGTATGTAACAGTTACAGACCAGATTAAAATGTGAGACAGCCTTAGTTATGAAAGAACTTAGACTGGTGGCGGCTGTGAGAGTCTCTGGTAGGTTGTTCCAGTTTTGGGGTGCACGGTAAGAGAAGGAGGAACGGCCGGATACTTTGCTGAACCTTGGGACCATGAACAGTCTTTTGGAGTCAGATCTCAGATGATAAGCTCAGATGAGCTCATTCATTGGAAGCTTTAAAAATGTAGCCTTGGTACCAAATAGCATTGTTACAGTCTTGTCAGTGTTAAAAACAGTTTGTTTTGGGAAATCCAATTTTTAAGTCTCAAAGTCACATTGAAGTATGTGTTCAAGGTCGGAGAGGCTATGGCTGTGTGCATATAAGATTGTGCCATCTGCATACATGTGCATTGATTTGGTTATACACCAGCGGTGTATTTTGTTTAGCATCAATTTAATGGCAAAAACATAGAGACCCCTTCCTGGCATGGGGCATTCCCAAAGTGCCAAGTTCTTTAACATATTTTGCCTTTTGGGAACCAGCTGATGATTTGGGTAGCGTCTATATCTGCTGTTACAGTCACACATTGTAACGTGATGTGTCAAATCCTGTATCCTTGTCACAAAGGCCAGGTTCGAATTGGCCCAAATCTCCACGTTTAAGGATCTGGATCAATCTGCATGAACCATATAAGTAAAAAAAACTTCAAGTACAGCCGGATATTGTCGAACTCTAGAAACATCAGTGTGGACTGAACTAATGCAGAAGCAGTTAATCCAGAACAGGTCTAGAAGTGCTAACTAAATACTGATAATAGCTGCAATTCTGCTTTAATCACAAATACAATTCCTCCTTTCCTTACCACTTCTCCCCAGTGACACGTACTGCCTCCCCCTCACTCCCCCTCACTCCCCATCACTCCCCCTCACTCCCCCTCACATTGTGCAGGGGCTATTTTTGGAATTCTCAGTGCAGAGATAATTTGGGATGAGTTGTGTGTTTTGTGCATGCTAAGAAACGGAGGAGGTGTTTTCCTGTCTTGTGGAATACACACCAAGTTCCTGATGTAGTAGAAACAATAGCAGTACACCCGGCCACGATGATATTCTGCATATTTACAGGTTCTGGACTGAAAATGACATTATGGCCTCTTTACTGGCAGAAAGTCCTGAGGAATGGGTTACAATAAAGCGGTTAACGAAAATATGCTTATTTAGCGAGACTCTTATAACGTGAGAAATCCTAAAAATGACTGAGATTCCTAGGAATTTCACTTAGGTTCTGTTCTGTCATAACCCATCATGTATTCTCACACCACTTTCTCAGCATCAGGGGCTGGGGGGGGGGGGGGGGGGGTGTTCGGCATTCCCAGCATTCCTCTCACAGAATGTTTGTGCAGCCATGGACAGTTGGACAGTTGGTCAGTTGGATGCTGTTTCTTGGCCTTTTGACTCTGCTTTGTACACCAGCTCTGAGTGTTTGTAATTTGGACATGTGGGGAGGGTTCTTTTGTGCTGGTCTTGACCCAGCTGGGACTCTTTAGTAAATCCCCCCCGCCCCCCCCCCCCTCTTTATCCAAGTTTACCAGCCTGCAATACTGGGATAATATTAATGCAAATAAACAATGCCAGATCTATCAAAGACAAAAAAATGGCCTTTTGCCAACTGGGCATTTGCGTCCCTTCATACACAGGTGCATATAACAGCCATGCCCTGGTGGCTGTGTGCGCGAGGGCTGCAGGACAGGGGTCTGGGCACAGTTTGGGGCAGCCTTGTGTTCCTGCAGGTCCGTGTATGTCTGGGAGTGCTGCTGAGAGCGCTGAGATTTCAGAGAGATGCTTTCCCCGGGGCCGGCCGTGCTCCGACCTAATAACACACGCTTCTAAAAATGAAGAGCGCTCAGAAGAGATTTTAGGGGAACAAGCTGACAGGAGGATGCCTCACGCCGTGGACACAACACATTGTGTGCTTATAATGACCACCTCCTCCTGTGTGCTTATAATGTGCTTATAATGACCACCTCCTCCTGTGTGCTTATAGTGTGCTTATAATGACCACCTCCTCCTGTGTGCTTATAATGACCACCTCCTCCTGTGTGCTTATAATGACCACCTCCTCCTGTGTGCTTATAATGTGCTTATAATGACCACCTCCTCCTATGTGCTTATAATGACCACCTCCTCCTGTGTGCTTATAGTGTGCTTATAATGACCACCTCCTCCTGTGTGCTTATAATGACCACCTCCTCCTGTGTGCGTATAATGACCACCTCCTGCTGTGTGCTTATAATGACCACCTCCTGCTGTGTGCTTATAATGACCACCTCCTCCTGTGTGCTTATAATGACCACCTCCTGCTGTGTGCTTATAATGACCACCTCCTGCTGTGTGCTTATAATGACCGACTCCTGCTGTGTGCTTATAATGACCCACCTCCTGCTGTGTGCTTTAATGACCACCTCCTGCTGTGTGCTTATAATGACCACCCTCCTGCTGTGTGCTTATAATGACCCACCTGCTGTGTGTGCTATAATGACCACCTCCTGCTGTGTGCTTATAATGACCACCTCCTGCTGTGTGCTTATAATGACCACCTCCTCCTGTTTATCTGGGAGACCTGAAAAAGTATGTTTTTTCTCCCTGGAAATGCTTTTTTTTAGAATGGGTTTATAACCTTCTCCCTTATTCACTAAATTATAAACCTACAATTAATATTCCACCGTTACAGAGTTTTGGCCAGGGGTTATCCAACGCTAGTCCTCAACGTCTACCAACAGGTCAGGTGTTCAGGTTATCCCTGCTTCAGCACAGGTGGCTCAATGACTGAGCCACTGATTGAGCCGATGTCCTGAACACCTGACCTGTTGGTTGCTCTTGAGGACTGGTTTAGGCCAATCACATGTAATATGAATAATCAAAACAGTATTTGAGTGATGCAAACTGCAACTTTTTATGTATAGTGTATTTACATACGGAGCAAAACTGTATACAGTAACACACAAACCACACAATGTAACCCCCACTGGTATGGGGTGGTTCATACTGAGACCCTGTTATAAGGACGAGGGGTTCTCACTATATCAGAACTCCAATATTTGTTGGTAAGTGGTCCTGCGACTTAAAGACAGACGTACCGAACCCTGCGCGCTCGTGTGGCTGCCGTGTCTCTCTCTGTGATGTACCACGGACGTCTCTTACATGAAAGGGTTTTTATTTTAGGCATTAGTTCCCCATGGGATGCGTTTCATGAGATGTTAGAACTGAGCCCAGTCCAACAAAAACATTTCTGAGATGCTTCCCACTTATTGCACTGTGAAGCACTAAATGTTTCACATCACTGACTCCAAATAATGTTAGGTGCCTGATCACAAGGGATCCCAAATAATGTTAGGTGCCTGATCACAAGGGATCCCAAGCCTGATAAACAGATTCCTCTGGATCTCACTTTACTCCTATGGTCTGAGAGGCAAATATAAAAGACTTTATGTACAGTATCAAGGCAATTTCATGATGCACAGATTGTAATGAAATATATTAAATAAGTTATGGTGAGTAAAAAAAGGTGATTAAAAACCCTCCACCTTTTATTCACTGTACAGTGAATAAAAATATCACTTGTGAGCACATTCACATGTCTCAGACAGGTCTGTAACCCTGCCTTTCCCCAACATCTCATAGCATGCAATGCTTCCACTGCAACCAGGGATTCTGGGAAATGACATGCAAATGAGAACACTGTGTAATCTTTTGCTTCAAATCATTTTAACATGGACTCTACTATCTGCCACATTACACAACTTTAGCACAGCATGGGTTAAAGAAGTGCATAGCCAGTAACCCTTCTCCCAGACAGCTGTTTATACCTTTTGGTTGTAATCATTTTGAGGTTGGTTGTTCTGGCTTTGCAATTTGAAGCTGTAATGCACCCTATCACATTCTGCATCTCTGCCTCAGCTTGCACCTTGGGGAGAGTCAGTAGGAGGAGTTGGGGAGAGTTACATGGTGCACAGATTATAATGAGATGCATCACATTCTGCGTCTCTGCCCCAGCTTGCACCTTGGGGAGAGTCAGTAGGAGGAGTTGGGGGGAGTTACATGGTGCACAGATTATAATGAGATGTATCACATTCTGCGTCTCTGTCCCAGCTTGCACCCTGGGGAGAGTCAGTAGGAGGAGTTGGGGGAGTTACATGGTGCACAGATTATGAGATGTATCACATTCTGCATCTCTGCCCCAGCTTGCACCTTGGGGAGAGTCAGTAGGAGGAGTTCGGGGGAGTTATATTGGGCACAGATTATAATGAGATGTATCACATTCTGCGTCTCTGCCCCAGCTTGCACCTTGGGGAGAGTCAGTAGGAGGAGTTGGGGGGAGTTACATGGTGCACAGATAATAATGAGATGTATCACATTCTGCGTCTCTGCCCCAGCTTGCACCTTGGGGAGAGTCAGTAGGAGAAGTAGGGGGGAGTTACATGGTGCACAGATTATGAGATGTATCACATTCTGCGTCTCTCTGTACCATTCATAGATGCCTATATCTTAAGTTGTTTTACATTTGATTCAGAACAGAACACCCCCCACCTTTAAATCTAACCTAAAATATCCCCTCTTAGCTGAAGCATTTCAATAGCTTGGACTGATAGCTACTGTAATTCCTACCAACCATTGTGGCCAAGCACTGCCATCTACAGCACTTATTCCCTTACCTGCTGCCTCTGGGAGTCTCCCAACATACCACTTAGATTGTAAGCTCTCCATACAGAGATGATTATACCACGAGTCTTACAATTATATACATCTCATAATAATATGCACGTTTCTCTGGCTCCTCCTATTATCACCTCCAAATCACACAGGTGCAAAGTAACCTTGACGCTCACAAACACAGGATACGAATGCCCCTCTTGACAAAAAGGGCATTTGCACCCTTCCACAGAGACTCGAAATATTGGGACTTGGTGAATTTCAATCACGTCCACATTATTTTGCAGCTCGGAGACTGACACATTTCTAAGCGGGAGTAAGTCAGATTAATCAAAGAAAACGATTCAATGTTTAAATCAATTAGATTGAGCAAAGGGGAAAAAAATGATCATTTGTTCACAGATTTCCCCCAGATTTAGAAGCTGTAAAACTTTGATAAACCGGCCCAATGATTTCTCTCATTCATAATATTATTCAGAACTGGGTTTGGGTTCTGGTCTCACACGCGGTGCCGCTGGGAGACGGATAAATCTCTCCGGGCCTCCTGTCCCAGAACTCCCAGGGCTTCTTCTGACTCATTATCTAAAGGGGTCCTACTGCGGTGACCCCGAGACGGAGAACAATCCTAGCGTGCTTGTGCAAACACCCTGGGCACTTCCTTCACAGGGTCTTTCCCACACTCGCCAGAAACACAGGAAGGGCTGAGCAACGCAACGGTGGAAACCCAAGCGCCAGCGAGCGCGATCCGAGGACAGACCCCGGGATGCAACACTTCCTCCCAATGTGGGGGCTCCGTCTTCCCTCGCTAGCAAGGGGGCAACAAAAGATTGCCACAACAAGCCTCCCTGGGCCCCTTAACCCTTTGCGGTCAGACACACCAGCAATGCATTGCTTTCCAAATAATATCAGCTACTGAATCATGTTCTCACAGGCAGCAGTGATAAGAGAATGTGTACATTATTTGTGGGCCAGATTTATAAAAAAAGAAGAAGAAGAAAAGCACGAGCTCCCATAATGTAATCAAATTGATACAAAGGTTGAGAAATGATACAGGTGCACGTGGGCACCTATAGAGGAACCAGGAGTGACTATAGAATGTGCCTTTACAGGGTTAGCTAGAACAATGGCAGACCGTGTCTTTTGCAGCGTCCTTGGTGGTGTCACGTGTACGCTCCTCTCTTCCAATCCGGAGCTCCACCCTCCCCCTGCGTGGGGCGTGTGCGTGGCGACATCAGATGCATCATTATATTATTTTCCCGACGCGTTTCATCGCTAGGCAACTGCGTTAGGGGATACTCGTCATACGGTGAGCACGTTCTTATATAGCCGTGCGTTCCCATGGCGACCGTGAACGGGATATCCAAAGTCATTGGTTTAGATCTTAGCCAAAACCTGGCCACATGGAGAAATGAACATTGATTTCTCATTGGTACAGAAAAATAGAACTGACACACACACACACACACACACACACACACACACACACACACACACACACCAGACACAGACACAGGCACAGACACAGACAGACACAGACACAGACACGGACACAGACACAGACACAGACACAGACACAGACACGACACAGACACAGACACAGACACAGACACAGACACAGACACAGACACAAGACACAGACACAGACCACAGGACACAGACACAGACACAGACACAGACACAGACACAGACACAGACACAGACACAGACACAGACACAGACACACAGACACCAGACACACACACCACACACACACACACAGACACAGCACACACACACACACACACACACACACACACACACACACACACACACACACACACACACACACACACACACACACACACACACACACACACACACACACACACACACACACACACACACACACACACACACACACACACACACACACACACACACAGACACAGACACAGACACACACAGACACACACACACACACACAGACACAGACACACAGACACACACACACACACACAGACACAGACACAGACACACAGACACAGACACAGACACAGA
>CM071577.1:29462456-29583473 GCA_036426205.1 Ascaphus truei | reverse complement strand
GTCCGTTGTGTGTGGTGTCGGTGTTTGCTGTGGTGTGTTCTGTGTGTGTGTCTGTCGGTGTGTCTGTGTCTTGTCTGTGTGTGTGTCTGTGTGTGTGTGTGTGTGTGTGTGTGTGTGTGTGTGTGTGTGTGTGTGTGTGTGTGTGTGTGTGTGTGTTGTGTGTGTTGTGTGTTTGTGTGTGTGTGTGTTGTGTGTTGTGTGTTGTTGTGTGTGGTGTGTTGGTTGTTTTTCTTTTTTTTGTTGTGTGTCTGTGTGTGTTGTTTTTCTTTGTGTTTGTTCATGTTGTGGTTTGTGTTTGTGTGTGTGTCTGTGTGGTGTGTTGTTTGTGTGTGTGTGTCTGTGTGTGTGTGCTGTTTGTGTGGTGTCTGTGTGTGTGGTGTGTCTGTGTGTGTGTGTTGTGTGTGTGTGCTGTGTGTGTGTGTCGTGTTGTGTTGTCTGTTGTGTGTGTCTGTGTGTGTGTGTGTGTGTGTGCTGTGTGTGTGTTGTGTGTGGTGTCTGTGTGTGTGTCGTGTGTGTGTGTGTGTCTGTCTGTGTGTCTGTGTCTTGTTGTCTGTGTGTCTGTGTCTGTGTTCTTTTCGTGTGTCTGTGTCTGTGTCTGTGTGTCGTGTGGGTGTGTGTGTGTGGTGTGTGTGTGTGTGTGTGTGTGTGTGTGTGTGTGTGTGTGTCTGTGTGTGTGTCTGTGTGTGTGTGTGTCCTGTGTGTGTGTGTGTGTGTGTGTGTCTGTGTCTGTGTGTGTGTGTGTGTGTGTCTGTGTGTGTGTGTGTGTGTGTCTTGTGTGTCTGTGTCTGGTGTCTGTGTCTGTGTCTGTGTCTGTGTCTGTGTCTGTGTCTGTGTCTGTGTTGTGTCTGTGTCTGTGTCTTGTCTGTGTCTTGTGTCTGTGTCTGTGTCTGTGTCTGTGTCTGTGTCTGTGTCTGTGTCTGTGTCTGTGTCTGTGTCTGTGTCTGTGTCTATCTGTGTCTGTGTCTGTGTCTGTGTCTGTGCTGTGTCTGTGTCTGTGTGTGTGTGGTGTTGTGTGTGTGTGTGTGTGTGTGTGTGTGTGTGTGTGTGTGTTCAGTTCTATTTTTCTGTACCAATAAATCATGTTCATTTCTCCATGTGGCCAGGTTTTGGCTAAGATCTAAACACTGACTTTGGATATCCCGTTCACGGTCGCCATGGGACGCACGGCTATATAAGAACGTGCTCACCGTATGACGAGTATCCCCTAACGCAGTTGCCTAGCGATGAAACGCGTCGGGAAATAATATATGATGCATCTATTTCGCCACGCACACGCCCCACGCAGGGGAGGGTGGAGCTCCGGATTGGAAGAGAGGAGCGTACACGTGACACCACCAAGGACGCTGCAAAAGACGGTCTGCCATTGTTCTAGCTAACCCTGTAAAGGCACATTCTATAGTCACTCCTGGTTCCTCTATAGGTGCCCACGTGCACCTGTATCATTTCTCAACCTTTGTATCAATTTGATTACATTATGGGAGCTCGTGCTTTTCTTCTTCTTCTTTTTTTATAAATCTGGCCCCAAATAATGTACACATTCTCTTTATCACTGCTGCCGTGAAACATGATTCGTAGCTGATATTATTTGGAAAGCAATGCATTGCTGGTGTGTCTGACCGCAAAGGGTTAAGGGGCCCCGGGAGGCTTGTTGTGGCAATCTTTTGTTGCCCCCTTGCTAGCGAGGGAGACGAGCCCCCACATTGGGAAGTGTGTGCATCCCGGGTCTGTCCTCGGATCGCGCTCGCTGGCGCTTGGGTTTCCACCGTTGCGTTGCTCAGCCCTTCCTGTGTTTCTGGCGAGTGTGGGAAAGACCCTGTGAAGGAAGTGCCCAGGGTGTTGCACAAGCACGCTAGGATTGTTCTCCGTCTCGGGGTCACCGCAGTAGGACCCCTTAGATAATGAGTCAGAAGAAGCCCTGGGAGTTCTGGGACAGAGGCCCGGAGAGATTTATCCGTCTCCCAGCGGCACCGCGTGTGAGACCAGAACCCAAACCAGTTCTGAATAATATTATGAATGAGAGAAATCATTGGGCCGGTTTATCAAAGTTTTACAGCTTCTAAATCTGGGGGAAATCTGTGAACAAATGATCATTTTTTTCCCTTTGCTCAATCTAATTGATTTAAACATTGAATCGTTTTCTTTGATTAATCTGACTTAACTCCCGCTTAGAAAGTGTCAGTCTCCGAGCTCAAAAATTGTGACGTGATTGAAATTCACCAAGTCCCAATATTTCGAGTCTCTGTGGAAGGGTGCAAATGCCCTTTTGTCAAGAGGGGCATTCGTATCCTGTGTTTGTGAGCGTCAAGGTTACTTTGCACCTGTGTGATTTGGAGGTGATAATAGGAGGAGCCAGAGAAACGTCATATTATTATGAGATTTTATAATTGTAGACTCGTGGTATAATCATCTCTGTATGGAGACTACAATCAAGTGGTATGTTGGGAGACTCCAGAGGCAGCAGTAAGGGAATAAGTGCTGTAGATGGCATGCTTGGCCACAATGGTTGGTAGGAATTACAGTGCTATCAGTCCAAGCTATTGAAATGCTACACACACACACACACACACACACACACACACACACACACACACACACACACACACACACACACACACACACACACACACACACACACACAGACACACCTCTTACTATAAACACAAATTACATATTAAAATCCCTAAACATAGAATATATGCAAAACATGGAACAAAGCTCATACAGAAATACACTAACATGTACAATAGTCACCTGTGCATGTACAGTATACAGATAGTGCACATGCTATAGGTATTAGTTATATACATGCATAGGTGCATGTGTTACCATACAGAGAGAATCAGGTAAGTCCATATTTAGTAAGCAGTGCTATGCCAAAAGAAGACAACCTATAGCCCATTAACTTGAAGTGTCTTATGGTCCTATAACTTTTAACTAAACTTTCACCTTCTAGAGAAATGTGGAGAGAGTGTAATTCACCTCGGCCTCATAAAAATCTAAGCGAAAGGTGATATACACAGGTGTGTGTTTGTGACCGTGCCGGGGACTCTGTATCCAGGCTCCAATATGCTGTGAAGTGAGCATGGGGCTGAAATCTTCCAAAGCACGGGGAAGATGGCTTTGCAGCCAGGCGAATGTGGGGCTCAGATAATCACTTGTATTATAATGACTATAATCAAAGTTTGCATCTGCTGCATTTCTCTCTCTGCAGAGGCGGCGTTACTTTCCCTGCCCAAGATTCGGGTGTCGGACGGAAGGAACGCATCATAAGTCGCACGATTAAGGACTTGCCGAGATATGTTCGCTTGTGTCAGGGACCAAATTGTCTTGTGTTAATACATATCCTCTGGAGCATGTCTGGGCCACCAACAGGTCAGGATTTCAGGATATTCTTGCTTCACCACAGATGAATAAATCAGTGGCTCCCTGCTTAAGCACAGGTGGCTCAGTCTGATTGAGCCACCTCTGCTGAAGCAGGGATATCCTGAAAACCTGACCTGTTAGTGGCCCTTGAGGACTGGAGTTGCCCACCCCTGCTCTGGAACATCACTGGCCTGCCTAACTCTGAAAGGGTTAATTCAGTCAACGAATCAACATCTAAATAATGTGATTTACCCCGTCCTGCCTTCACCCTCATTGCTGCCCCAATATCGCCATCCCGGTTATTGGGCCGCTGCGTTTCCTGAGCTCACCCAGTGCGAGCAAAATCTCTGACGGTTCAGTGATTACGACATCTTCTCCTGAGCTTCTGCTCCAGGAAACTGGGTCAGTTAAACATTCACCGGCACCATGAAACCATCGTTTTAATCATTAGCCCAGTGACACGCACCGCTCCTGTTTCTTACGTATCACGCTCAGTATAAACGCTCTTTTTCCTTCTGCATTGATGCTAAAAAGATTTATATTGTCTGTGCCCGGCTGGCAGGGACCAGCCTGGGGAGCGAAGGGGTTTCGTTGCGCCAGCGGCAAACCTGATACGTCACTTTTACGGCTGTTTGTTTGCTGCTGTTCTTTACACCACACTCTGCGCCATTTTTAAAGCAGGGAAACTTCTAGAAATACGTGTGTGTTTTTTTTTTTTTAGTCTGTTTTGGTCTTTTTATTCAACTTTTCTGGCTGCAAAACATAGCACAGTAATAAAATGTCTCGTGGTGTCTGGTGAACTTCTGGTTCTGCTTTGTTTTAGTTTTTTAGTCGGTTCTTGAAGATACACCGTGGGGGAAGCACCCGGTCACTTCTACAGGCAAAGTAACATTTTTGTTGCCTTAGTGTAGGGGTTCTCAAGACCCCCCCCCCCCCTAACAATGTCAGGTGTTCAGGATATCCCTGCTTAAGCACAGATGGCTCAGTCAAAGACTGAGCCACCTGTGCTGAAGCAGACTCGTCGACTGAGGCACACATTGAGCCACCTGTGCTGAAGCAGGGACTGATTGAGTCACCTTTGCTGAAGCTGGGATATCCTGAAAACCTGACCTGTTGGGGTGGGGGTTTGAGGACTGGAGTTGAGAGCCCCTCTGTTAGTGTATTTTAAAATAAATCCTTTATCCATTTAAGATTAACCACTTTGCAACAAAAATATTGTAACCAGCCATCACTGATTGGTTTGGGGATAAACCACGGAAAACTGAAGCTCTCGTGATAGCTGGGACTTTTCAACAGCCGACCCTTTTTAAAGCACTGAAACCACTACAAAGGTTGGGTTATAATGATCAGGTTTGCTTGAAGGGCCCCCCAGGAATGAAGAGGTTATCAGGGGGGACAGGGGTGTTCTTTTCCAGATGCATGCGCTGCCGATGAATGAATTTGTTAACTGAACAATTACAAAGCACTTGGGCAGTATTCACCCATCTAACCGTCAGGATGATAAACTGCTCTCCTTACATTATCAAACTCAGCAGATTCGTTTCCCCCCTCTTTCGCGAGGTGTAAAACACATGTTCCCCCTGATCCATGGCACGGACTGCAGACCTGTCTGGCACGAGAATTATATAACCCTTCTCTGTATTTTAATCCATTATAATCCCTCTCCAAACATTCAGCCTCCTGTTTGCCAAGTGTGCCTATTTTACCAGATACCTGGTGCTGAATGATGCCTTCTAAAATAGCAGCACTTAGTGAATATGGGCCTCCGTTCCTGTCTGCGACTAGAGATGGTTGCGGATTTGGACCGAGCGGTTCCTTTGGGGCGCGGTTTTCCACGAATCAGTCTCAAAAAAGGTGATTTCGTCTTTCCGGTATTGTTTTGGTCACTGACGATCCAATCCACAGATTCCGCAATCCGCGGGAGGATTTTAAGGAATCTGTGCGGATCGCATCATCCAGTGGCGGTTTTGGATTCATCCGTACGGATGGAAACTAGAACAATCCGTCAACAGATTATACACCGCGGAACGTAAAGCTCGGAAAATTCCGGGAAACGGATTATACACCGCGGAACGGAAAGCTCGGAAAATTCCGGGAAACGGATTATACACCGCGGAACGGAAAGCTCGGAATGGATTTTGAATGGAAAGCTCGGAAAATTCCGGAAAACAGATTTTGACAGTTTTTCTCTATCTCTATTTGGGATTTTATGAACAATAGTAATTAGACTGGGAGTATTGCTAAAACAGGCCCTTTTATTTAGCTCACCTCGCACCCGTCGTGTCTGATGCACGGGGAACGGCTGTGTAATTTCATCACTCGGTTCTTTTATACAAATTCAACATAATACAGCCTCAGATCTATTCTTTATATTCACAACTGATACAAGGTTGGGCGCCCTAACCTCTCTCTTTAAGGTTTTTCTAGAACAGATTGAATATTAGTCGAAAGTTGTGGAATAATAGGAACGGTTAGGAGAGAAGTTATAAGGCGTGGTTATACGAGCAGTTAGTGGAGGAGTTATAGGCGCAGTTATAGGAGACATTAGGGGAGGAGTTATAGGGAGCAGTTATAGGAGCAGTTAAGGAAGGAGTTATAGGGAGCGGGTATAGGAGCAGTTAGGGGAGGAGTTATAGGAGACATTAGGGGAGGAGTTATAGGGAGCGGGTATAGGAGCAGTTAGGGGAGGAGTTATAGGAGACATTAGGGGAGGAGTTATAGGGAGCGGGTATAGGAGCAGTAGGGGAGGAGTTATAGGGAGCGGGTATAGGAGCAGTTAGGGGAGGAGTTATAGGGAGCAGTTTAGGGAGGGGTTATAGGAGCAGTTAGGGGAAGAATTGCTTATTGTAGCAGAATGGATTGAAGGTTGCATGTATAACTGCTGCTGCTTTTCTTTACCTTGGCGGACATTAAAACCTCAAGGTCTGAGCCAGCATTAACAATTTGCATACGTGTGACGCCAGTGCAAATTGTCACCTTGTATCGCCTTGATACAATGCACTGGCTCTCCAGGACTGCCACCAAGGCAAGCAGAGAATGAGGGCATCTAACCGCCATCTAGTGGTAGTTTCCAGAACTGCCTGGAAGAGCTCTGTCCAATTGTACAGTAATTGAAACCAGAATAAAGGGGCTGGGGGAAAAAAAACTATCCCAGCCAGGCAATTAAAATACTACATATCTGAAATAGCTGTATCCATAAAGGAAAACAAATTGGATGCCGTGACAATTCCGAGTTTGGCTAAAGGTCATTGCAGGGCTGCTCTTGTGGATGGGCGTATATGGATGATGTGTGTGTGTGTGTGTGGTGTGGGTGGTGTGGTGTGTGTGGGTGGGGGTGTGTGGGATGGGGTATATAGATATATATATATATATATATATATATATATACATATACACAGTAATATTTCCATTTGCTATATGTATGTATTGATTCCGTTAAAGATTTTCCAGCAGGTAGCGGGGAGTGTGGCGGCGGTGTGTGGGCTAGTGACAACACATTATCACTCTGCCTATCCCTTTCACACGGGAGCTGCCACAGTCACAAAGATAACCCGCCCTTGGCTACACAATACGGCGGAACCTGTGCGGGCAGGAAAAACTCTTTATTGTCCATTTTTGCTGAACGAATTCCACTCATTTTTCGCCCTACGGGACATAGATAGAGCAAGTCTCAAAATTGCGTACAATCATTTTTATGAGGCTTCTACATTTATAATTTTTATATATTTTTTCTGATGTCGGTGCAAATAGAATGAACACTTTGTGACAATACGAGTCCTACTATAATTCTGGGATAACATCTTCTGCTTGTATTTATATGAAAAGTTAGGGAAAAACATGTTCAATGTCCCTTTGCATTATAGATATTATAATACATACTTTATATATTAAGGAAACCATTTATAATTAAATTCCAGACAGAAATATGAAGGAACAGCACAATTGAGTTTGATAGACGTTCTCAATGTTTTTCTCATTGATTACTGATTGCACACTTAATTAGTGAGAGTTATAGACTTTGTATATGTGACAATCCACTTACATGCTCAGATTAACTCCTTTACAATGCATTGCACAGCCCTGGCGGTAAGGGCCAATGCTTCATACAGCAAACCCTATAAATAACCCTATGCACACTTGTGGTTTATCCTCTTATTACCCAGTACAGAAGTCCGCCTCTAACTTAATGTCATTTGTCTTACAGTACAATTCAGGGTGAACATGTGAAGGGTTACAGTACATACAAGCAGTGTCTCTTCTATTCTGTTTTGTCACATGTAATGTAAATTCAATTCATATTTTGAGTATCCTTAATAGCTCCTAACTCGCCCCCCCCCGTCTGTCCCCCTAAAAAATACTACCAGATACATTGTATTGGACCGACAAGTAGTTGATACGTTACAAGCTTTCCAACCTCTCAGGGTCCTTCATCAGGTCTACCCCTACCCTGAGAGGTTGGAAGCTTGTAACATATCAACTACTTGTTGGTCCAATACAATGTATCACACCCCTACTCCCTCTCCCTCCTCTGTTACTAGCTAGTACTAAAGTGACACATTCCTAGAGATGCTTGGAGTTCCAAGCAATTACTAGATGCTTGATCACATGACACCAACTCTCTTATTCCAAAGAAACAGACAGTTTCAGTGCCACAAACTATACACAGTAGCAGCTGCTTGGAAAATACTGATTAACTAGAATACTTCTGACCATAATCTGTGAATCTGGGTGGGTTACACCAATTTAAACCACTAGTTCCAGTGCCAATAAGAAGCAGTGGTTTTAAACCTCATTTTTTATAATGCCCATATAAAATAAAGAATCAGACTTTTTGGATCCACTTCTAAAGCAATATTTGCTAGTTGAAAATACACCATATATGTTTAACCCTATCCCCTGCTAAAGGCATGGCAGAGCAATACGGCTGTCTCCTCTACAAAGGGTTAATGATAAAGCAGTGGTACTCTCTAGCAGAATTGCACCGCTGGCCTTATCTTCCCTGACTTACAGCCAATCACATATCAAAGCAACCTGAGCCAAACACTTGCAATAAACCACCGCCAATCTTTGCATGTGCACTTCACACAGAGCTGCCGGCACCTGGTGCAGTGTAGCACTGATTACCTGTCACTCTCACTTACCTGTGGCGCACAGGTAACCCTGCAGGAGAAGAAGAGCCAGAGTGGGGACCTGCTGGAGGCGCATTGTGAAGACTTGGGGGGTTGTATCACCCACTAACAGGGGATGGAGAGGTAATCAGTATCAATGAAAAGCAACATAAAACCCAGCTTCGTGCAGGTAACAGGAAACACAGGTCCCAAAACTCAAGTTGGCGTGGTCTTTGGAGAATGTTCTAAAGAAAGTTGTTACCACTCCAGTGCGAATGTGATGTGAAGTCCTTGTAACCCCCCCTTCTCTCTCTCAGGTTTTATAGGTGTTCTAGCCTTGAGTTTGCACAGCTTTGCAAATGACCACAACCTCAGCTGAGCTTCCTTAGCACTGGAGCTGTTCAGCCATCAGGACCGGTTCCCTGCTTCTTCTTCCCAGAGACTGCAGGTGCTCTGCTCAGATCTGGGTGGATCACAAGCTCCAACTTTAAAAGCTCAAGCAGAGCAGGAAACTTTCTGCTCTGTGCAGCTCTTTCTCCAGCTGCCAAACCCCTGGGAATGGCTCTGCTTTACATGCTAGCTTGTGGGAAGACAGGCAGGCAGAGCTCTCTGGTGCCTGCTCAGAGTGAGGAGGTTCTCCCCTCTGCTGGGTTTCTGTTGGGATGTTTGCTATAAACTGAGATTCTTTATACTGAATGAGAAGAGGAAGGAGACACGTCAGAGGCAGGCAGGGAACCTCTCATGTCACTGTGCCTCCAAGGCAGCTTTTCCTGGCTCTCTTAAAGCCAAAGATTGCAGGCTTTTACTTAAGAGAAGCCTTAAAGGTCTCACCAAAGGACTCCTGCTGCCCTTTCTGCCCTCAGATAGATGGATCACTCACAGGAACAAAGACTGATAGATTACAGGTATTCAATGTAGATGCCCAGGGGTGTTTAACCTTTGCACTACTAAAGTGACCTGGGACATTTGGGGGTAATTAACTCTTTCTCACATAATGACAAATTTACCCATTTGTTCAATGGGGGTAAAATATCACTAGGACTAGAAATGAAAACCCCCTATTGCATTACATGCAACAATGCCAGTGCCATGCAAGTTAATGCATAAAAGGAAGCTTTAGAAACACCCCACCTTTTCTTTACACCTAGAGTTAGACTCACAATAGTTTCTATGGTTTGTAAAGCCAGTGTTGGGAAATATACAAAACAATCTCAGTAGTAGAGAGGATGAACTTTTCACCCATGTTGGAGAACAGTCTGAAATGTGTCCTTTTTTCACCAAAGAAAAATGTGCAGTTTTACAAGTTTGCAAGCAGCTCGCCCAATAAAAGACCAAACTAATTCCATAGCCAGAAATATGTTGGGTTTTTTTTTATTGTGAGAAAGGGACCCCTATTTCAGGGTCTGGCTGTTTTTGAATATAGATTCGCTGGTGAAATCTGGCAATGTCGTCAGAATTTAGACAGGTTTCGGTGAAATGTTCAATACTTGTAACTTTTATGAGAATTTTAGAACTTTTTGAAAGTTTGCATGAAGCAGCGCTGACCCAAATCATGGCAAGTTTGCATGTCACAGCAGATACCTGCTGGTAATGTTACTCTCTTACACAAACAAAGCTTTAAGGCTAGTAATTTCACAAGAAAATCTATTCCTCAGCCAAAACAAACAGACACGTTAATTAATAGGTTTCTAATGCTCCGTATAGATGTTTTAACCTATGTCTATCCACAAATATATGCCCCAGATACATATGCCCTCCAAACACCAAGAGGGAAAGGACTGTCCTGTTTATGACAATGGCTTAGAAAAAAGCCAGAATAGTCAATATATACATCAATAGCATGGCACACAGTTATCTCCCGCTTAATTGTAGCAGGTGATACTCTCCTTACAATAACGAGACACAAAACAAGTGCGTAAAGTGGCACACACCCCCCATCCTACAGTGTACAGCAAATACAAATATCACTTGTGAGCACACTCAGACAGGTCTGCAGCCCCCTGCCTTTCCCCAATATCTCCCAGCATGCAATGCTTCCACTGCAGCCAGGAATTCTGGGTAATGACATGCAAATGAGCACACTGTGTCACCTTTTGCTGCTTCTTCATTTTAACATGGATTCCTATCAATTTATGCCTGCTGTATTAGGCCGCGTTTATAGTGCTGGTGGCGCGCGCAACAACGCATGCCGCCAACTCCAATACCTGGTGTCCAATGGCACTGCGCATAGTGGGAGCGACTGTATCCAGAGATGACCACATTATTTGTTTAAGATGCGTCACGCGCGACGCCGGCCTATAATCGCGGCCTTACGCAGCGTTTCTCACAGACGGCTTTTAGACCAATATTATAACTGCATCATCTTTAGCCGTCTCTCTGTCCTAAAGCCGCCCTCTCCCCATGTTTTTGTGGTAGGCTGGTGTCTTTGTAAAGTACAATGTGACGCAGGGAATATCGGGAAGATAAGAAGTGAACATTGGGATATTGGCTGAGAGAGCCAATCAAATAAAGCAAAATGGTAATTATTATAAAGAATAGACTGCTAAGTTATATAACAAAAATACGAATTAAGATCATGTACAGCAGAAAAGGTTGTAATGACGGGCACATGGAACGTTGGACAATATAACGAGATGATTATTAACAGTGGTTGACAAATCACCAAAAAATCTACTCGCCACACAAAAAAATCTACTCGCCACCTAGTACCAAACGTGTGCTGCTTGGGCCAATATTTACTCGCCCAGGGGTTAAATCCACTCGCCCGGGGCGAGCAAATGTATAGGTTTGTCGAACACTGATTATTAATATTGCAATAATAAAATGACAATCGATATGGAAATATCCTAATTAGCCATGGGAGCCATTGGCGTGTTAGGGACAGTTGGTGACACGCAGTCTAAGACGCGGCCGTGTCATGGAATGCAGATCTGCCAACGTATAAGGATCCTGCAACCATCCATTTCTCTTCACCCCCAATGACCGCACCCCCCATCCTTCCCCCGGAACATCGTTTTCTCCTTTCCTCTTAATCCCTTCTCCAACCTCTGATGTTCAGTGATAGGTGGAAGTAAGGACGTATTATTATATATGTTAAAATGTAATATATTTAAAAAATAATTGTAACTTGTAATGAATGTTAAAACTTCCAAACGATTTTTTTTTTTTTAGAAAAATTATTGGAAAGTTTTTTTCCTTTATGAAACAAATATATCACAATAAAATTAAATATCGCGATATATATTTCTTAATATTATTGTGAAAAAAAATGTTTTATTGCCCAACCCTTTGGCACACTATTTACTACATCATTTGAGATGTGACCACTTTTTGGCCAAAGTGAGATGGTACCAGGGCATGTGTGGCCCCCCGTACTCTTATTCTGCGTAGTGGGGCATGGGTATCACAGAATTTTAAGAAGTGTTTTTGTAAATACAGTAATCCAGCACAGAATTGGGGTCAGGAATTAAGTCGGTTCTGTACCAAGGGCAGTTGGTAAGGTCAGCCAGAAACTGTGGTGGGTTAAAGTGTCTAAATGTTCTAGTGAGGAGAACTTTAGGGCTTGATTGGGGTGGTTTGATTTTCCTTACTCAGAACACTATTGCATGGTCACTGGAAATGTCAGGAAGGATGCCAGGGGATTGGATTCTGCTGGGGTTTGAGGAGAGAATCCAGTCTAGCAGGGAATGGTTGTGAGATTTCGGGTTTGTTCTTGTGGGTTGGGAAATGAGTTGGGTTAGGTTTTTTGCCTTGAGTTGTCTGTATGTTGTTGTTTTTAGGGTCAAGCCAATTGAAGTTAAAATCCCCAAGAACCAACAGCTCACTCTTCCCAATCAGAGAGGAGATTGAGCCAAGGAACTGAGTGATATCAGTCAGATATTGTAGTGGAGCTTTAGGGGGGCGGTAGGTGCCAGCAATAAGAATGAGCTTAGAGAAGGGTAGGCACGTTTTGCCAACTAGGATTTCAAAAAAGGGTGGGCTTGGGGGCAATTTAGCAGTGTAAATTGTAAGGTATCTTCAATATAAAGTAACACCCCTCCTCCTCTCTTTGACCTATCTTTCCTAGAAATGGAGCATCCCTGAATCGCGATAGTTGCATCGGGAGTTTTAGGGGTTAGCCATGTTTCTGTGAGAACGATGGCTTTGGGTTTATGCATAAGGCACCATGCCCTTAGTTCACCCAGTTTGGCCAGCAGGCTACGGATATTTATATGGGTGACAGGTAGCACTTTTTGGAATTTGAAAGGGGCATTCTCAGCGGTATGGGACAGATTTGAAAAAGGAGGGCCTGGGTTCAGTTCATTATCCCCTGCTAAAGAGAGTAACCTTATAAATAAAAAATGGAGTAATTGTTTGCAGGCTGTGAGATCGTGATGTTTGCCATTAGAGGGAGTTGTGGTTGGTCTACTAGTTTTCAGAGTTCTCCACCATCATTCAGGAGATCATCTAAGGCTTTTGAGTAGTCGAGGGTGTATGATGATATTGGGCGTGACTGGGCCACTGATGGAGTCCCTTGTGTTGAAGCAGAGATCCTAAAAACCTGACCTGGTGGTTGCCCTTGAGGACTTGAATTGGCCACCCCAACATTAGGGGGTAAAGATTACCACTACATTTTTATACTTTAATATTAAATACATTTAGATTTTTCTTTGTCATCCTCAATACCACCACTTTAACCATTGTGTTCTGGGTTCTCCTGGCGAGTTTTGATATGTGCCTCCCGTGTGATTCAAGCTCTTCAGAGTTCAGTTTGTAGGGATCTTGTCTCTGACCCCATGTGTTTAGTGAAGACAATTTTTGTTCCATATCATTAAATTAATCTGCCCATTATTTGAACCTCCGCTGGCACAGATCGGGCACCTGAGATGGTTTCCGGTACCGGGATATAAACTGCGCAATTTTACGTGGGAATGGGACAGGATGGGTTTGGCTGTCTGAGATGCAGCAATAAACAAGGATGAAGCTACTCCCCTTGTGTGACCCTCAACATGCCTTCAAGGTCGGGTAGGACCGTAACACTCACAAACTACTGGGACCGCACGCAGCATTGTCCCAACGACAGTATCCTGCTCACTGCGTGTACTGTATAAGGAGATGTACAGGAAGCCTTGTAGGACTTGTTACAGTGTTACAGTATACACATTGCATCCTCAGGTTTATAAATAACATGCAGACCATACACAGGGCAGCGGTTTTAGATCGAAACAATACTACTGTATTTCTAAAACCTGCTTGGGACCAGTCCTCGCCAAAAGCTGGTGAGCAGATGCTCATCTAGAACAGTGGCGGCCAGCTCCAGTCCTCAAGGGCCACCAACAGGCCAGGTATTAGGGTTATCCCTGCTTCAGCACAGGTGGCTGTCATAATGACGGAGCCATTGATTGGGCCACCTGTGCTGACGCAGGAATATCCTGAAAACCTGACTTTGGGTGCCTTCTGAAACTGGTCACCGAACAAGAGGTGAAAATGTAACAATTAATAGTTGAAGCATTATTGTCTGAGGGACTTCTCAAAGACAGGAAAAACCACAAAGCATTAAAACGAAACATTTATCTTTAGAGAACAGAGACAAAAACATATTATTTAGGTTCCCAATAGCTCAACACTTCCCCCAACTGATCAACATGAAAAATAATGGAGATTTGGGAGGAGAGCGATTATTATTCAAGGCTTTGTATCAATTAATAAACATGTTCCTTCATCTTCTATTAAAATGTTTTGCGAACATATATCAGGGAGAAAGCAGAAAAGGCAAGCATTTTATTTATTTATTTTCACATAAGGGCGAGTGGCCAAAGTGTTACCACAGGGAACGTTTCATGCTCGCTGTATGAAATCACTTAGCTCAGACACTTCTGTTGGAAAGAGCTGAGATAATTAATCACTAAATTGGTAAAAAGACACAATTTATCATACGGTAAAGTCTGTCCTATTATAAGGACATGGCTAAGCTTTGTTTATCTTTCTGATTTGATCGTCGTTCAGTTTTTTTTGTGTTGTTTTTTTTTCAATGTTCCACATAATTATTCTCAGCTGTTTAGCGTGTCGTCTTTTGGCCACAGAAACCGAATAATCTGACGGAGGGGCCAATGTTTTCTGGTCTGCGCTCCTGGAGGTATTTCCATGTGTAAACCTCTTGGAAACCAGACCACGATGCATCTTAAACATCTCTGTCTCCCACGTTTCTCCGTCACATACAAATGGTCCGTTATCTGTGTATCAATACGAGGCTCATCTACACCCCATCTTAGACTTGTTATATAGTAGGCGCGTGCAGGTGCGCGCCCGGCGTGGCGCACGCATTTCGTTTATATGTTGTAAGCGGTGGCATGCACGGCTAGAGGGCGTGGCTATAGGCGTCACAGCGATAGCCGCGCTGTGATTGGCTTAGCAGCGTCACATGGCGCAGCAGCAGTGCGAAAATATAAATGTTCATTTATTTTCTGTGATCTGCCGCACCAACGCTCGCTGCCGTGCGCGCGGCTGAAGTGTAGAACGCCAGGCCTGGACACAGCCAATTCTAAATGACGCACGTAGCGCACGCGCACTCCCACTATATTGCACGCCTAAGGGTCTGAGCACACCATCTTGTTAGCCCCGGAATTAGCTGAAGATTCCCTTCTAATGCACCAAAGCAGCTTTGCCATGTGAACACGTCCCTCATTGAGTTTGGGGCTGTGTGTGTCTTGTTGATGGAGTCGCCACGTTCTGCAGATTTTATCTGTTAAACCTACCAGCGACTAAGTCTGAAAGCTTTGTTACCCGGTGTAGTTCCGGGTGACTGGGGAAGAGCGGCAGAGTCCCACTTCACAAAAGTGGAGGTCGGGAAGAGGCGGGTAACCGCAGGCCGGGCATTCTCCTTCGCCATCTCTTCCTGCAGGGTTCCCCGTCATGGCGCAGTGCAATGACGTCCCATTGCCATGGCGATGCCATTTGACATCGCGGCGCCATGATGAGGGACCCTGCAGGACGAGAAGGAGAAGGTAAGAGAGTTACTGATTCCCCGCACTTTCCCCCGGCAATCCGTTGAATTGTTGTGGGGAAGAGCGCGGGGATCTCTGCAACCGCAGGGCTCGTTGCCAGGGCAATGATGGCGGCGACACTGGATTTTCGAAACGTACGGGCTGATTCAGAGTTGTCTAATCCCAGTGGAGTCGTAGCGCAAACGCATTGTGTTTGCGCAGGTGGCCGGTTTGCAGGTTGCAAAAAGAAGACCTCAATTTAGAGTTGGACAAATATACGCACACAAAAAATATTTGTGCCGGGGGCGTTGGCTTAACGACTCGACAAGCGGAAGTGGAGGCGTCTGTTCCCACTTTATTTAATGCATCTCCACATAGGTGTACACATGTTAAATAGCATCTGTCTCGTATTAATAATAACTATTTCATATAGTGCTTTTCTCCCAATGGGACTCAAAGCGCGTCACAATGGCAGACTAGCGCGCGGTACGCAGCGTTTTACACAGGATTTTTACAGACACTGTAAATATCGGTGTCCAGGTGAATTAACAGCTGTTCTTAATTTAAGACCCCTTCTTAATTATGCGCCTATAGGGACCAGGTGCTAATCGGACTGCACTATTAGTGCGCAGAATGTGCAGCGTACATGTATGGCTGCCATGGCGGCTCCTCTATCGCAGTTAGGATGCTGCCTCGTCTGTGATATTACTGAGAATAAACCCAGGAGAGAGAATGTATTATTTATTCAGATTTTCTCTGTGTTACACGTGCGTTCTCTCTCTGCCTGCCGGCCTCCTGTTCCTTCGGCCGTTCTAGAGGTGGCGAATCAGTCCAAATCCGTTTCCAGAGTTTTCCATGAAAAATCCGTTTTGCGATGTGACGTCCGCCGGCGAATTGTTTGTTTCAATCCGCGCAGATTCATGCGGAACTGCCATTGGATGCAATACAGTGTGAGTGTGTGAGCTCCTCACACAGGGGGCAGTGTGAGTGTGAGTGTGAGTGTGAGTGTGAGTGTGAGTGTGAGTGTCGCCTCACATTTTTACATCACTTATGGCACCAAAATATACATTGTACCGTGGTGTGGTTACAATAAACCATTTTTATACAACATCGTATTACATTTTCTTCCATCTTTCTTTTCAACATTATTATCCAACCTTTACAACAAATACTCACCTATTGTTCCACAATTTATAAATAATACTACCTATTACGCATTTACATCCCGGGCAACGCCGGGTCTCTCAGCTAGTATTTAATATATAAATCCTTTTTTCTTTAAAATCAAAGTGGAATTTAAAGTGCGGAAATACACGGCACCCTCGTGTATCGTCGCTCTCCTGGCAATGCATACACCCACTAGTCAAAGAATTCTGCCTGGTTTCGGGAGGATTAATGCAGCATTTATTATATCTGAATAAAAAAAAAGGAGGCAGACATTTTAATATAAACCATATTTTCTTTATTTTCTAAATATAGACACTTATAGGTATTTAATTCAGAATAAATCCCTTTCTAGAGACTCGGTAGAATTCATATAATGCAACAATGTTCTTTCCTTTTGTGCGTTATTTCTTATCTACATACTACTTGTGTTCTTGCTGCTTATTTGTTCCATAAGAGCTTAAAATCCAAAGATTTGCAGCGGAGCACAGCTGAGGAATGGGGCCAGCACCAGCAGTAGAGAGGTTAAAAATATATTTATTTAAAGCATGGTTTTAACACAGAGGGGAGACAGAACAAACTCTGACTCGTTCAGCCTATGCGCCCTTATGTCAAATATTCCTCTAGTGGAAACGCGTCAGAGTTTGTTCTGTCTCCCCTCTGTGTTAAAACCATGCTTTAAATAAATATATTTTTAACCTCTCTACTGCTGGTGCTGGCCCCATTCCTCAGCTGTGCTCCGCTGCAAATCTTTGGATTTTAAGCTCTCCTGTATCTACTCTGCGTGACGCACGCACCATGGAGTGAACAACCAGTGAGTATTGTAATTCCCTACACATGGATTCAAGAGGGACTTGTAGACCACTACAGTGCAGCAGGTAAGAGGTTTTTTTGTCTTGTGAGGTGCCAATAGGCATTAAACAGTCCCTCACTATAAGACAACTATTGATTACATTCTACTGCTAATGCACTGGGTCCAATACCACAACTATTGTAATAGTTATCTCCATACCTTGAATATCTACATATAACAACATTGCTGTATCTCATTCGCTGGAGCGCCGCTTTTTGGGATTTATCCCACCTTTCTACTGTTATTTGTTCCATAGTTATAAAATCCAATAAAATATTAAGTTACAAGATAAAGAAAAGAGGTGAAAGAGCAGCTTTATAAGTAAGAAGTAGTTCCTCTCGTATCATTAGACTTTGATCGGTATCCAGTTCAAAGAAAGGCGCGGGGGGACAGGCAAATACATTCTCAGGTTCCTGTGCAAAGTAATGGAAATGTATCGATTGTGAAATGCGTCGGGGACTATAGTGACTGCATATGACTATATGACTATGACTACATAGCGACTATATATGACTGCAGTAGCCAGCGGGGTCCAGCCCTTAGGCAGGCATCTAACGCAGCTCACGGTGTCTGTTACTCTGTTTCAGGGGTTCTCAATCTTTTATGAGCTCAGCACCCCTGAAGGATTTTTAAAATCCTGATGTACCCCAGAGCCTCACTCACCCCCTCCTCGCTCACACCCACCACACTTGGCCAGTCCCCTTCTTGCACACACTCCGATTCACCCTCAAACACCATACTTACCCTTTTATTCAACACACCCTCTCATTTATCTTCCCTTCTCACACAGCACTCACTCCCTTTCTCAATCATACATGTAGCTCCCTCTTGGAGCACTACTAGTTTCTGAAACTGGGTTACTGGCCTTAAGGGGTTACTCCCCTCCCCCTCATGTGAGGCATGATGTGAATGTAAGGGTATATAGCTGCCCCAAATATTCTAGAAGCAGGTTCTTCAGAGTTCTGACTGGGGGCCTCGCTGTGAGTCCTGTACATAGGTTTGTGTGTTTAGGAATATGCATTAAGATGTGTCCTGTCATCCTTTATTGTTTTCCAGTTAGTAACGTGCCCCTTCTAAGTTAGCGCCTGTTAAAGGAACAGGAAACCTACGTTTGTGAGAGAGATCTCCAATTGTCCTGGTCTCATAGGTTCCCGATACTGCAGCCTGCGCTCACATTGGCCGCCCCCAGCAGGTTCTCATTGCATCCTAACCTCCCCGCCGTATAAATGTCCCAGGGCCTGTGGATCGAGCTCTGTCATGCCGGGGGTGAGTGTAGGGACATCTGGGAGTGAGGGAAAGGGAGGGGTGTGTGAGAGAGAGAGAGAGAGGTGGGAGTTAGGCCGCGCTTATAGTGCCGACGACGCAACATCGCCTGGAAAAAAATGCATTGTTGCCGCCGCGTGCGCTTATAGTAAGTGCGACGGCGACAGGGCGACGCGATTTTTGGAAGCCAGGAATATTTGATTTTTCAGGGGCTATCGCCTCATGTGACAGCCCCTGAACCAATCAATGGCCTGGTCGCCAGCGATGCTGCCGCAAAGCGAAATACAACTTTCACTAGCGGCGACAGGTGATGTCACGCATCGCGTCGCGGGCACTATACGCGCGGCCTTAGGGTGGGGAGGTAAGAGAGAAAGGGGAGAGGAGGGTGAGAGACAGGGGGAATTGTGTGAGGGTGGGGAGGGGGGGGTGGTTGAAACAGAGGTGGAGAGAGGGGGGGAGTGGGGGACTTGCAGGGCAGCCAATTACCTTATTTGGAATTGTCCAGACACAAGCTCTTGCCCTGCAGAGCTTACAATCTAATACTTAGTGTGTGGTGCACCGGGAGATGCAGTGACTTGGGCAAGGACACAAGGGGAGGACAATGGGATTTGAAGCAGGTTCATCCACTTCAGACAGCGACATTACCAATGTCCTACTTTCCCCCATACTCTACAACTGAAATAACATATAGGGGAGGATACGATTAGGTGAACGAATGGCTGGAGTGGAGCAGGAATGGAGTTGCCCCATATATTAGCGGTAGGAACGGGGTACCAGCAGCTCCTTATTGGCCTCAGGAGAGTCACTCATGGAGAAAACCTAGGGGGGCAGACAGTGTGCCTTATGGTTTAGTTATTAATGACTGTATGGATCGCATGATCTATATACCGTATACATAATGTACTAGCGGCTCATTCTCTCACCTGCGACTTTTATGTTCCAATTTATGGGGGATTTCACTAAAGTGCAGCTCCCATTGTCGCTCTCGGGTTAGAGTGGGTCTCTGTGCAATGCAAAGCTGGGGGTGCGTGTTTGTATATATGGGAATGTGTATAGGTGTATCTGTGTGTACGTGTCTATATATAGGAAGTAGTTAGATATGAGTTCATGTTTCTTTATGTTATTGTGTATGCTTATAGAAGCAATAGGCTTGTGTAGGAATGTCTGACTATTATATATGTTAGTAAGTGTATATATGTTCACGGGTCAGTAAGAATAAGAGTATACAGTAACGATCACAGCTTGAAATTGCTGCCCTCCCCTCGGGCGAGTGTAAGATTAGGGGGGTTAGGAATGGTACTTTTTATAGGGCTGAGTTTGTTTTAATGAAGCCGGACACGTCCCGGACACCCGGTTCCATCGCCTGGCAGAGCATTTAGAAATGCTGCGCAATGCTCTGCAGGTGAAGTCGGGCCCCACAATGCCTTGCACCTGTGGAGACTTCCTTCACTTGCTGGGTTAGACGTTTCTATATCCGGCACCAAATCAGATTGTAAAGTCTGCTCGTCACTGCGAAATGCCGTGTACTTTGCTCTATATCAGGGGTGCTCAAGCCCCCAATCCCGCCCCCCCATCAAGTCAGGTTTTCAGGATATCCCTGCTTCAGCACAGGTGGCTCAATCATAGGCCTCTCATTGAGCCACCTGTGTAGAAGGTGGCATAGCCTCAAAACCTGACCTGTTGGGGGGGGGGGGGAGGGTAGGTTGCTTAGTGGAGTTGAGCACCTCTGCTCCGTCTCTATATAACAAAAACCTGCTATTATTATTGTTATTGTTGTTATTATTGATATATTTGTTTTATGAGTATGATTCTGTAGCACCACCTAGTGGTGAGATTAGAGGCACAGCATGTACTGCCCTTATTATAACACTCTGGGAGACGTTCCCTGCAGCGAGTCCTGCGGAGTTTAGCCTGAGTCCCCGCTGGCGCTGAGCGCGCTCATGCTTGGTGAGCGCTCCAAGCATGAGCGCCGGGTGTCCGGGTTGTGCGCGGGGGAGGGGGCATTGCGGGTAGTTCAGCGCGCAGGTAAGTATAGATTTTTTGTTTACCTACGCGACGATCTCGGCTGAGAGTGCGCACGAGCGCCGCGCGCACCACGTGAGAGGGGACTTACATATATCTATATATGTAAGCCTCCTCCGCCTGCTCAGCCCGCTCAGCGCTAGCGGGGACTTAGCCTTATAGTGCGCAGTGCAGGGAGCGCGCAAACACATAGGAAGAGAATCGCACGGAGCAAAAATAAAATACATTCATCGGTTAATTCTGATGCTAGGAAGTGGGCGATGTAAATGTCCCAAAACCAGTGGATTTCACCCCAAATAAACGACTTCATCTGATATCGGATATTTAAATACTGCACATAAAAAGCAGAGATAAACATCCAATTAATATCCAGCGCACGAAGGGTGCCAATAAACCCTCCCGAGCATTTCAGGCAGCCCCGGCAGTGAAGGGGTTATCCGATCGTCGTATGTTTTGAAGATTGCTTCAATTTTCGGTCTTTTTCCTTCGCAGCGGGGGAGGGGCTGAATTTTTTTTAACCCCTTCATTAGAGCGGCATACCATACATTGCACAGCACTGACGGGGGTAAGCTCGCCCTGGCAGTGAAGGAGTTAATCATGGCTGCGTCCCAGGTGTGCCGCCACGTGATATTATTATGCCCCTCTGCACCATGCTCACGCGCTCACTGCTCGGGGAGTAATGCACCGCTTCAGCTGCACCTGCCACGGAGTCGGGATAATAACCTGATGATGAGGAAAAGCTGCTCTGTCCGGCCTCCCTTTTGGTCTATTGCAGGTTTCCTCAACTCCAGGCCTCAAGGATCACCGACGGGTCAGGTTTTAAAGATATCCCTGCTTCAGCACAGGTGGCTCAGTCAAAGACTGAACCCCCTGTGCTGAAGCACGGATATCTTTAAAACCTGACCTGTTGGTGGCCCTTGAGGCCTGGAGTTGGCCACCACTGATCTAATGGCACAGATTGTGGGCCACGTGCCCAGGAACCTCTTGCTGCCGTGGTGTGTGCCACGCTTCCCGCGTGTACTGTTGGCTACGCACAGCGACAGTATGTGGTACACACCTTACTAACTGTATCAATGCAACTATGTATTTACTGCTATCAGAAACACATTATCTACTGATACAATCAAGGCATTTCCCTGAACGAGACCCGCTGCAGTTACTTTACGCTACTGTAGCCGCTTTCCTGGCACTTTGTTGCAGGGTTATCATAGCGCTGTTGCTTGGTCTGAATTTCAAGTCCTGCTCCTTCGGATGCATAGGGGTCGATGCTTTGGGAGATTTATATTACAGAAAAAGCAGTAATAGTATTTTAAAGCCGTAATCCCAGCAGTGGGGCTGAAATATCCATGTAAGTATATAATACATTGCAGTGTTTGCATTAAGTGATGCGCCTACATTTTCTTGTCTTGTATTCACACACCACGTCATTATCCCTATATATTCTTATGTTGTCTTTGTGTATGTGTATATATATATATATATATATATATTTATTTGAAACAAGGTGTCCCCTGGAGCTGACCTGCACCATTACAATGAAAGACCCCCCCCCCCCCCCCTCTTCAGTTCTTGAAATATGACTTTTTAATTCCCTTACAACAATTCTTGTCCTGAAGACACTGGGTCACATTCACTCTGGCAGCTAATAGGAAATTGCAGCTTCTGATTGGATAACGCTGCAGCCATCTTTGCTTTTCCTTGCAAATACCGGCAAAAGTTAAATATTAAATATCTCAGCAATCAGGGCGTTGAGTTGCACAATCAGGTCCAGGGGGACTCCATTTTATATAACTTAGTTCTTCAGTATTAGGTGAAACCTTTTTTATTCGGACTAACAATTCATGTCATAGGACAAACTTTCGCATGTTCTCTCTTCCTCAGGTCGGCAATACTGATATACACAGGTTTCTATGGCTAAAACAGAGGTTTGGTAGCAGAAAAAAAACAGAGCTTTAGATAAGGGTGGGGTGAGAAATGGATGTTTGAAGAAATTGGAAGGGTAATAAATTGGTGACAAGTAACAGCATGGAGGGGGAAGGGGGGGGGGGGGGGGGGGGGGGGGGGGGGGGAGAAAGGTGTGGATAAGAACATTGGCAGAGAGGCAGGCAGGATAATTACAAACAATTGTTATAGTGTGAGAGAAACCCCATATCTGCATTAAGTCCTCTTGTTTTGGTGTCACAGAGTCTTATCATTCTGAGCTCAAATGTTTTCCGTTCTTGGATGCGTTTAAACATTGCATTGAGGATTTTAATTTTTAAATCATTTATGGAATGATCTGGTTGTGAGAAATGATGTCCCACAGGTGAGCAGTATCTTCGTGATGGAGAATAGAGCATCTGTGCATATTCATTCTGCCTTGTAGTTTTTGTCTGGTTTCCCCAATATAGCATCCTTGGTCCTGGACGAACACAGTACGAGGGGGGGGGGGGGTGGTTGTGTGTGTGTGTGTGTGTGTGTGTGTGTATGTATGCAAACAACATGCAAATGAGCACACAGTAATATTTCCATTTGCTATATATATACACACACACACACACACACATAGTTTATTTTTTTTATTAAGAAGCGTTCCTGTGTCGGTTTTTAGGAAAGCCAATTTATGTTAAATTTGGAGCAAAGCCCAATTGCAGGCTATTTTTATATTTAATATATATTATAGATCAGTGACATGGCCACTCATGAAAGGGAACTGCCTGGGTGATCTGCAAATGAAGTTGAATATCAGAAGAACTTTCTGGCACTCGGAGGACTTAGAAGATGAAGAAAATATATTGCAGAGAATCAGCGTTACTGTCCTAAACTAAATCGTGACTAAGGCTGAGTCCCCTGTGCCGCTGAGCGTGCTGCCCGCGCGGCGCTTGGCGAGGTTGTTTCTGGCTATTTCAACTTTTATGCACGGACGCTCACCCACGCTGACTTTGAACCGCGCTCAGCTTGCCTGCAACGCCCCCGTGCGCGCGCTGGCGAAATAGCACCGGACCCCGTCGCTCATGCTTGGAGAGTTGGTGACGTCACCGCTCTCCAAGCATGAGCGCGGTCAGCGGCACGGGGGACTCAGCCTAAGGTCTCCCAGTTATGGACGACGATGTTGATAAATTGTCTTCATCATCTACAAAGTCCCTCGCGTGCCAGCGCGCCCTCCTCCTCCTCCTCCTTCTGGTACATAGACAGAATTTGTCACTTCTGGGCTCTCCGTGAATACATCTGCGGTTCTTCCCTGATGTGTTCAGTCTGTGGGACCTGCAATCAGAAACCTGGCTAATTTGTACCGACTCGCTTCATGGGCAGAAAGCCCGGCTAACAATGCCGCCCCCTGCGGTAGTAACGCGCTTCGCCTGCTCTGGGAGTGGACATTCCCACTGCAAGGTCCCACGCGGAACGTCTGCTCCCCTCACCGGCTGGAAGCAGAAGTGACAGACAGTCGCTGTAACCGTCGTGAGGTACATAACAGAGGAACAAACAGTTTATTTTGTACAAAACAGAGGCCTAGGCATTGACACTGGGCTATTAGTGACATTTAGAAAACAGATCAGGATGCACATAATGTTTTCAGATCCAACACTTTTTTGTTTTTACATAAATAAAATATTTAAAAATACTTTAAAAATGCCTTTTTCCACTTCTTTTTTTTTTTTTATTTATCTCCATAAATATTTTTTTTTCTCATAAGGCTCAGTGTTACACTCTTTTTTAAAACACTTCCCCCCCCCCCCCTTTACACAAAAAACTTTTACACTTGTTTGTTCTCGCCAAACAACCCATTATAAACAAAACAAAACCAAAAAAAAAAAAAAAGACAAAAAAATTTGGAAACAGCAGCTCAAATAACAAACCTCTTTGTTCTTACTTTGAATAAACCCCAAGCATTGAAGTCCAGGTTTTTTTTTTTTGGCTTGGAACAAGAAGTAAATAGCATCTTGTTTCGCTTCCCGCTAAACTTCACAATGATTCGGATCCGCGGAGATCTTCCTGCGTTTCTTTTTGATCAAACAAAAAACAATTCTGATATCATGCAGAACTTACTGTAGCTAAGAGAGATTACAGGTTCCCTGAAATGTAGCTGCAAATAAAATATATCTGAGCATTTTATAGAACAGAAACGTGTGAAAAAATAAAATGAAAAAAAAAAAAAAAAAAACTAAACAAATCACGAGCACAAGAATCAATAATACAGGGGATGTCCCCGTCCAGTAACAGAAAGAAAATTATTCCAATGTTCTCCTGTGTAATCCTCATATTTACAAAGGGTGCGGTGAATCCAAGGTGGGAGATGTTTCATTTTGAAGGGAGCTGTGATTTTGGGGGTATATACAGAGGTCAGCCATCTGAAGGTGCACCCACTCTTAGGACAGGACATTCAACCTCTTCTCAGCCAGAGGGGGCCTACAACACGAGCACTTCTTACTTTCTACGCACGCGGTGCCTCTGTCCTCCTCTCATTCTTTTATAGACATGACCTGTGCTGCCGAAACGTGGACATTGGCAATAGAAAGCAGAAAACCAGCATGGAGACAGCCAAGTAAGATTCGGGTCCTCGGACAATGCATCGTGGGTTTTTGTATGGGAGCCTTAAGCACGTCTGGATTCGGTTCGGAACAAGCACAGGGTACAGTATATTGACTAATTGTAAGAAAGCATACACGTGGGGATGAGCGTGAGACCTGCTTCTCATCCCTCAGCCCCTTCCCTTCTGCTGTCCTACTGTATGGCACATGTGTGTGAACATTGATAAAAAAAAAAAATACAAGCTAGGGGATATGAAAAGGGTTCGGGATGCCCCTGCAGGCTTCGGGATGCCCCTGCAGGCTTTGGGATGCCCCTGCAGGCTTTGGGATGCCCCTGCAGGCCTCAGTGCTGCAGAGATTTAGCCTCAGATAATACCCCACACTCCCGACAGTCTGTCCATGTCTCCGGCAGCTCATCACTCCGCGGGGAGGGAGCAATGGAGTCAAAAGATTGCTGGGTGTGTTCAATAAGCATCATCGGCACTACGCCAGACACGAGAGAGGGCGCCAGGCGGCTTTGGCACAGACACAGCGAGTCTTTGGGTGGATTTGGGCCAGCACCCAGGCAGCCACAGGTGAGCAGACCCTACATGGGATGGGGTGACGCCTCATGGCACGTGAATTAATAAAGTGTTTCCATTGACCCGTGCAGGATTTTTGCCGCTATTAACAGTATGTAGAAACCTTCGCCTACTGCACGATGTGGCGTGCGTGCGTCCGCGCGCCTGTCTGCTGGGCGATGTGCGCAGGCTGAATGACGCGACTTCCATATCCTCCGCCATCCATGCAATAAAAACAAAAAGTGTGTGTGTGTGATTTTATTGGCTGGCGAAGAACGCGTGACGCGGCTGGCGCTTGAAATTACAATTTTTCAGTTGTCTCCCTCAAGTGCAGCGGCGACAACGCCGTACTTCGCCGCAGGGGGCCGTTTATAATTTGACGAAACATTAAAGAGTGACGCAAGTGCGCGCGCACGCACGTCGCGTAGCAGCCTGGGTGAGCGGGCCTGATGCTGTCCCACCGCCCCTCATGGAAAGCCGATGCTGACGCACTTAATGGCGCGTCACGCTCGTAGTAACATCACATTTTGTGTGTGGAGCTGGGAGGTATTTTTTTGAGGCAGGTTGGGATAGCGCCTCCTGTAACATACCCCAAATCCCACATCACCACAAAAAAAAACCCTTTTATAAGCAGGGTGGGGGCACCTCTCACAACATCCATTTCAGAGACAAAAGGACACATGGAAACAATAAACAGACCCAGATTTATAGAAGTAAATAAGTGGCACGCAGTGACATTTTTTACTTGAATAAATCGGGTGCATATTTTGTTTTGCATCAAATTTTGTCCCCGTTTTGCAGCCGGGAAACTTTAATAGTCACGGCTCCTAAATGGTGGAACCTGATGAACTCAAATCTTGTGTTTCTATTTTCTATTTGCTCTCCCAGGACGGTGACAAGAGTCAAACGATTGATCCAAGTAACGATCGCCTCCATACGCCTATTTGGTTAAATCAGATCATTTTCGTATCTTGCCACGTGGGCAGGTCCTGCTCTTTTTGTTTTAATTTTTAGTGTTAAAAATCTGGATTTTCCTAATCTCTAGTGTCTGAAATTTACCGGGCTCCGGGGAGAGCTTCATTTTAACCTTATTTCAAACGCTTATATGTCCCGAACGAAGCATCAGCGTTAGAAAGGGGGAAAAAGGACACGCTAAAAAAATGGAAACCAGCCCGAATTGCGGCTTTAAAGCCCAAAGTTACAATGTTTTAGGGATTCCTGCAGCTCAACGTGAACTGTGCTTAAGGATAGCACCAGTATTGGCTACAAATCTCCATACTAAAAGATTATAATATACAGTATATTGTCCTTGCGATAATGAACTTTTATCACCGGTGCACTTTATTCAGGCGTAAATCCATCACTAAAAAAGGACGGAGCTGCTAAAAAAGAAAAATAAAGTGCGATTTCTCAAAGCGGAGCCGGGCACAGGGAACGTAACCCCCCAGAGTGCGCGCGTATGCATTCTGTATGGCACAATCTTATTTTGGCACATTTACAGTAAGCGGGTGCTGCCAACTGCAGTCCTAGAGCCACCAACAGGTCAGGTTTTTAGGATATCCCTGCTTCAGCACAGGTGGCTCAATCAGTGGCCCAATCGAAGACTGCACCGCCTGTGCTGAAGCAGGGATATCCTGAAAACCTTTATAAACTACAACATACACATATTGTTTTGATGCCGTGGCAGGCTGGACGGGCGATTTTATCAAAGCATGTGAAAACCAAATGGTCCGGTTTATTAGGAAAAGGTGCATTCCCTCTTACAAGTTTCTGCTAAAAAAACAACAACCCCCTTTGTGATTCATTCCCTCTTTGTTTTCGCTGGTGTTTCCTTTTTTACTTCATTGCAGAGATCAAAGCTTCTTTTTATTTTATTATTCTGGTCCCTAAATTCATATATGAGGCGATGATAAAGTTTAACCAATGTATGCATTGCAGAGACATACAGGAAGTCAGAGTTCAACTCGTATCACGTTATATCTCAACCCTGAGCATTATTATTACTTTTTAAATGGCCACCTCTGACTGCTCTGGGGAGACCTCCATTTTAACTTCCCGGACACTTAACATTCCAGCTGTGCATATCTCCTGAACAAAGCATCAGGTTTAAAAATAAAAAAAATAAACCATCCCTGAAAGAGGGTATTCTTTATACCAGGGCCGGACAACTACAGTTCTCAAGGTTCACCAACAGGCCAGGTTTTCAGGATATCCCTGCTTACGCACGGGTGGTGCAGTCTTAGACTGAGCCATCTGTGCTGAAGCAGTGATATCCTGACCTGTTGGTGGCCCTTGAGGACTGGAGTTGGCCGCCCCTGCTTTAAAGTAACCATAAATATGCAAAAAGAGACCAGCGTGGCCTGTGCAAGCCATGGCAATCTATTCAAAGACACTTCATTTTGCCTTTTAAATCTCTCGTGCTCTTTTCTGTTTTCAACGGTTTAAATGTCTATTTCTCAGTATCCTGACTGCAAAACGTGGCCATAAAAACGCTACAATATTTGAGGGGAAAACCCATGCATTGCAGCCCGTGGGACTTTCTGAACCGTGTGCAGGATTTGTAACTGGAAGTATGCGATAAATACACCTTTTTTGTTTCTAACTAACTTAATCAAACAAATGGCTCGTAAACAGAATATTTATTTCCCGGCATAATGATAGAATATGATTTCTAAGAAGAAATGCAGATAAATAGCTGGGTGATTAATATTTTATAAAAACCTCGGCCTATCCGAATGGCTTTCTTACATTTTTTTAGATTGTGCTTTTCTGCATCAGACACAGTACTACTTTTTAATAGCACTTTGACAAATATTTGTCTGTATTTCATCATTTTGCGGTTTAAAAAAAAAAAAATGCAACTATTCACCAGAGCTACCCTATATTTCAACAAAACCTTCTCGCCCCCGACTCTCACTCCTGATAATATTTGAGTGTGGTTTATGGAGGAAAGACAACATCACAGAAGCAGCCATCTTTAACGTGGGGCACACAAAATGTATATGGTCATCTCGGTGTGACCTGAAGGACCAGCAGTGTGATCAGCGCAGCCTATTTTGTTGCCACTGGTAAGAGTGGATGCACCTTCAACCCTCATGGGTTAACTAAAACCACGTCGGTCTCCTGCTGGTCATTAGTGCGCGATCTGTACACCGCCAGTTCTAGAACACATTGCAGAAGGATCATTTAATGATCCAGTGATTTCCAACAGGGGGGTCCGGGAGGCGCCTCAGAGGGGTTCGTCCAAAGAAATCGGTACTGGCGTCTCCCAGGCAGTATGGCGGGGTCCTGAGCCCGTGGGGAGGACTGCGCACTTAGCATTACCCCAAAATGCACCTTAGGGTGAGGGGGGAAATCGCTGCCATTTGCAGCAGGTGCTTCCAAACTCGCTCCCCACAATGCCTTACATTCACAGCAGCAAAGCATTGTGGGGCGTGACTTTGGAAGCTCCCGCAGAGGGGGACAGCGATACCCCCCATGCTGCCTGCACACCGTGAGGGGCAGTTTGGGGGATTATTAAGCGTGTTCCCCACACGAGCTCAGGACACCACACTGCCCGGGATCGGTCACACAGGTCTGTTAGCGAGAGTCTGAGGAGTCAGCGATAAGATTGATTAATTAGGGGTTCACAGGACAAATATTTCTAGCTGGGGGAGCAGTGTAGAAAAGGCGGGGAACCTCTGATCTATGAGATGCGAGTGTGACCAGCTAGTGATGCGGTGTAGCAGGATAACAGGAGGATAGGGATAAATAATTCTTAGTCTGCAGTGTAACGGAAGAGAAATGCCTTGGGGAACCCATTTGGCATGCCTCTGTTTAATATACTATAATATACGGCCATTTACTGCACTTATTCCCGCACCTGCTGTCTCTGTGAGTCTCCCAACATACCACTTAGACTGTAAGCTCTGCGGGGCAGAGATTTCCTTTCTTAAAGCTGCAGTTCAGTCAATATCCTGCATGTGTGTTTTTTTTTTTAATAAATCAGTTCTGTAGTAAGAAAAAATACTTTTAGCATTTTAGTTTTAAAAACAACTTTGAAGACCAATTGTCTTGTATTCTATTTTAACAGCCATTTGCTAAGGCACTGCCCCTTCATGTCCTGTCACAAGCCCTGGCACACCCCTTTGTCAGCCCTGCCCTCCCTCTAGCACATGTCAGTGCAGGAGTGCTCATGAATATTCATGAGCTTCCACTGACTGACAGAAGCAGATGAAAAACATATCCCTTCACTAATGATGTCACCAAATTTCGCCGATCAATACATGGAGAACGAATTGACTGGCAGCTATACAGTTCTTTAGGTAATTAGAGATTGCACACATGAAACTATTGAAGTAAAAAAATAAATAAAAATAAAAAAAAGACTAAACTGCAGCTTTAATGTCTGACTTTCTGGCACTTATTGTATTATAATTCCTTGTTCTGTATCGTCTTTGTAAAGATCTGAGTACACTGTGGGCGCGCTATAAATAAAGACATACATACACGAGGCCGTCCCTTTACCAAGGAAGACTGAAGCCTTCTTCAAATGAACGGAGCTTAAATATTGCCAAGTATGGGGAACACTGCTTCAGAGCATCGTAAATACGGGCGAGAGAAAGAGGGTGTCCGCAAGCTTGGGAGGGAGAGTGCGATACAGGAAGAATAAGAGAGGGCGATAGGGGCAAAGGGAGGGAGGAGAGGAATATTAAGGTAATTTCCAGATGTGGGGAGTGTGGGTTAAGTGAATTGATATGTTATATGTGTGGAAGGGATGGCAGATATTTACACCTGAGGCCAGGAGCAGAGCGTGGCTGACAGTGTGTACGGTTCTGTGCTGCACCTCCCTCTCTGCACGGTACATGTAATGCCGAAGGGATTTCACACTACAGAAATTATTGCCACTGTGATAAGAAAAGTTTCCTTCAGTAGTGTGGCCGGGTCATACTGCCCACCAGTGGCGGTGGGCATAACCTGCACGTCTCCGCTCCAGAAAGCAGGCTGCAGCGTATGGGGATTCCCTCATACGGGGTTGTGGGGCTATTCTGCAGCGGACTTCACTAGTCTGTTAGTAAGACGGGATAAAAGAAAAGCGATTTTTGCTGGTTTCCTAACAACCCCATACAGGGAGGGGGCGGGGGAGAGGGGGGAGAAAATAAAACCAGAAGAGGAAGAGCACACCCCAGAATAAAGATTTAACAATCCCTGTTTACGTCCTCTCCTCCCTAATCCCACAACATCTACGAAACAGAGAAAGCAATAGAAATACTATACAGTACAGCACCGTGTACTACAGAGCGCGCAGTACAGCACCGTGTACTACAGAGCGCGCAGTACAGCACCGTGTACTACACAGCGCGCAGCTCAGCAGTCCGCAGGCCGGCGGGTGAGTGTAATGTTTCTGTAGAGCCTGCGTTGTGTTACCCTCTGCACTAACACACACACAGAAACACACACAAGAAGAGAGCAGGTAGAAAATACACAAGCAGATAAAGGTGCGGTCCCGCGGCTCCGTTTCCAAATCTGCGCATCCTTTTTCTTTTTTAGCTGATCTAACCTTAAAACGAGCTTTTCCCGCGCTTCACACCGCGGCATTTCCCTTTCGGTTTTTGTGCAGCAGAACTCTGCTTGTAAATTCGACCGCTTTAAAAATGGCTGCCGGTTTTTGGACGCTCAAGTGAAGTGACACAAAGGCGGCTGATGTGGTTAGCCCGGCCAGTGCCGGAGGGACTTGCGATGCGTTGAAAGCCTCACGTGTGCTGCGGGTGTTGAGAACGTGTGATTTCTACGGAGAACGGGGAAATAAAACGCCTCGCCTCATCCCACTGGGATAAGTTGTTTTTTCTTTTCTTCCCTTTTTCTTTTTTTTTCGAGGGGCTGCTCCTTTAACCAAAATGTGCAACTTTGCTGAAACCGGCCAATTAAAACCCAAAACGGAACTGCTGGCGGTCACTGCCACGGGCAGCGAGGGGAGTCCCGTAGAGACGCCACGTGTCATCTACGTGGCCACGAAATGAACTCTACAGCGAGAGAGAAAGTGAGAGCGAGTCCGGCGGCGGCGCCTCCCCAAGCCGAGGCGTTCCTGATGTACGACGAAAAAAGAAAGAAAAAAAAAAAAAGAAATCGTTTTAAGGAAAAAAAATGTTTTTTATGTTCATTTTCCTGTCTTTTTTTTGTTTTGGTCCTTTCGTAGTTTAGTTGGCAACAGTGCTTCTCCGAAAAAAGGTCCATCTATAAATATAATTTCTTTTTTTTATTTGAATTCTCCTTGCTCAATATATATATATATCTATATCTCTGTATTATTTTTTGAACGGCGTTAACCTGCTGAAGTTTTGCCAGAACGGCGACTGACTTCTCCTGGGTTCAGTGAACTCGAAAACCTGTGGTTGGGATATGCCATCGGTCACCATATACTGTCCTTGGATGGTTCCCGGCTCCTGTGGGGGAGGGTACGCAGGAGGGATCGCCCGGCAGCTCACGCCCGCTGCGGAGAAAAAAAAAACACACAAGGACCAATCAGAAACCCAGCTGCCAACGCTCATATTGCCCCAAGAAAAACGAGGTGGAGGCGCAGAGTATTAACCCTTTGGAGTGGCTCGGACACTCGTGACCACGCAAAGCCATCGTGTGATCGCTCCGTGGCAGGGAGCAGGGGACGTGGCATCCCACAGAAGAGCAGGACGTAATCGCCCATAGAAAACTGAGCAGTAAGATTATGACATAGCTCGGGGGGCAACTCCAGTCCTCAGGGGCCACCAACAGGTCAGGTTTCCAGGATATCCCTGCTTCAGCACAAGTGGCTGCCACTGATTGAGCCACCTGAACAAAAAAAGCTTCTGGAGATACAGCCCTCCGCAGTAGCCGCTCCAGCTGAGCAAGCTGGGCTTTAAAGTTTAAAGCTCCCGCGTCACGCGGGGCAATAGGAAGCCGCACCGATGACATCACGGCTTCCTATTGGCCCGCGGGAACTTTGAACAGCGGCCATTACGTGAGCCCCAGCTATCGAGCGTAGTGGCTACCAGCACTTACTACGGTGGTAAGTATCTTCGGAAGCTGGGGGTCTCCAGAACTGAAATTAGTGCGGTTCTGCTACAGAGACCCCCTGATTCAATCAAGGGGGAGGGGAATGAGCTTGAATATATACATACAGACACACTAACGCACAAAAACAAAGGCACATTTACACAAACACACAATAATGATTCACTTATACACATTTTATGAATTATATAGTCTTATTTATTCCTGTGGTGGTGGTTTGATTTTCTGATGTTGATTTTAAACATCATAATACGAATCCATCAGCGGAGGATACGATTCCGATAAATGAAATAAGTGCAAAGATGCAAGATCTCGTTACATTTCATAGTATTAAACTAATAAATAAGACTATATCATTCATAAAATGTGTATGAATGTAAAATTATTTGAATGTATTATGCGTAATACATGGGTAAATATACCTTTAATAATAGATAAGTGAAGAATATATATATACACTAAATTGGAAGACCTTGATAAATAAAAAGTAACCAATAATAACAACCAGGAAAGTGCATGTGAAAACCCAATAACTGTATAGAAATACAGGCATACCCCGCATTGGGACCGGAGCATGTATGTAAAGTGAAAATGTACTTAAAGTGAAGCACTACCTTTTCCCCACTTATCGATGCATGTACTGTACGGCAATCGTTATATACGTGCATAAGTGATGTAAATAACGCATTTGTAACAGGCTCTATAGTCTCCCCGCTTCGGTACAGGTAGGGAGCCGGTATTGCTGTTCAGGACGTGATGACAGGCGCATGCGTGAGCTGCCGTTTGCCTATTGGGCGATATGTACTTACTCGCGAGTGTACTTAAAGTGAGTGTCCTTAAACCGGGGTATGCTTGTATAGAATATGGGTTTGAACGTAATTGTATATGTATTCCATCCCGGGAATGATTTCCCAGCTAACACCCATATACTTTGTATACTAGGCTAATTACTATACTAGTTTCTATACTAGGTTGATTGATGTCTTTTCTGTATTAAGCTCTGATTAATTGATTAATTGATTGAGTAATTGAGTGCCCGGTGAGAGTCCTTCTTTGCCACGCTACCTCGTGATGAAGCACGGAGAACGGGCGAAACGCGTCGAGGTATTGTTGCCAGCTGTAGTGTATCTCACGTCATCGCGTTGTGCGTCAGCTCATTCGTGCGTGACGCGGTCTGAGCGCATTTGATCTTTTTCAGTTGTAAGTTGCGGGTACACGTTGTGTGTGTTTTAATTCTATTTACTGGATATTCCGCTTCTGTGTGCTGTGTCTTCCTGTTTTACATGTGTATATATGTATATACTGTACGTATATATCCTGAGGCTAGACCCTAAACGGCCATTTAATGGTGGGGTGGGGTTCCTGCCTTAACCAATAAGAAAAACACTTTCCCCCACACATTTGGGGCATTCTCTTCCGAACCTGCCCCGTGCCTGCTTTTCCCAGGAGGAAATGAATGTTTTATTTGATACAAGCAGTGCTGCCAAGCTCCTCGCTCTGGAACATGTGTGCGCCATATGCCTCCTGTTCTTATATGGGCAGCAGCTGCCCGAGCATTCCCCCTGAATACAGATTGCAGGCTGTTTGAGTGCCCGTGAATACATCAAGAAGGTGAAAATAAGAAGTACGCCAGCTTATCCGGCTCTAGCCTGGATTCCAGGCAGCCGCCCCCAAAAAACAACCGTTTGTAAACTAATTAACAATCTGATTGGTTTCTTTATATAAATCTAACCAGGCTAAAAGCATATATATCGCTGCTAATGCTAAATCGCTGTAAATTCACTACAAATTGGGTTTCCCCTCTGTCTCTGAATGGGGAACTGTTTGTTAATCAGCAGGTGATTCTGTAACCTTAGCCCACATTGTCCTTATCAGAGAGCCAATAAAGAGAAGGGGGGGGGGGGGGGGCAGGAGATAAGGGGGGCTCTGCCTGTGCAAGCCCTTGTTGAACATCAGACAAAAGGGAGCAGCGAGGAAATCAAAACCTCTCCCAAGTCTCAGCTCACGGTAACGTGTAACGGTAACTCAGCTCACGGTAACTCAGCTCACGGTAACGTGTAACGGTAACCCAGCTCACGGTAATGTGTAACGGTAACGCAGCTCACGGTAACGTGTAACGGTAACTCAGCTCACGGTAACGTGTAACGGTAACTCAGCTCACGGTAACGTGTAACTCAGCTCACGGTAACGTGTACGTAACTCATTACTCAAAACGGTAACAACGTTGTAACTTCAGCTCACGGTACACGTGTAACTCAGCTCACCTGGTAACTTGTAACGGTAACTTCAGCCTCACGGTAACGTGGTACGGTAACTCACTCACAGGTAATCGTGTTAACGGTAAACTCAGCTCACGTAAGTTAACGGTACATCGCTACAACGTAACGTTAAACTCACGCTACACGTGTAACGTGTAACTCAGCTCACGGTAACGTGTAACGGGTAACGAATCAGCTCACGTGTAAACTTGGACTCAGCTACACGGTAACGTGTAACTCAGCTCACGGTAACTGGGAACGGTAACTCAGCTCACGGTAACGTGTAACGTAACTCAGCTCAACGTACGGGTAACGGTAACACTCGCTCACGGTAACGTGTAACGGGTAACTCAGCTCACGGTACGTGTAACGGTAACTCAGCACTACGGTAACGTGTAAGTAACTCGCTCACGGTAACGTGTAACGTACTCACTCACGTAACGTGTAACGGTAACATCCAACTCACGGAACGGTACGGTACCTTAACTCAGCTCACACGTAACGGTAAACGGTAACTCAGCTCACGGTAACGTGTAACGTTAAATCAGCTCAACTGTAACGTTAAACTCATCTCACGTAACGTGTAACGTTACATCCGCTCACGGTAACGTGTAACGGTAACCTCACTAGCTCACGTAAAAAACGAAACATGTTAACGGTAACTCGCTCAGGACTGTAACATGCTCACGGTAACGTCGATAAACGGGCTGCTGGTAACGTGTACAACTCAGCTCACGGTAACGGTGTAACCGGTACATCAGCTCACGGATACACGGTAACGGTAACGTGGTGGGGGGCACAGCTCAGGTAACGTGTAACGGTACAACGTTCATGGCTTCACGGTACTCAGCTCGTGCGGGTAACGTGTGGTCAACGGTAACGTGGTCCAGCTCACGGTAATGCTTGTACTGTAACTCAGCTCACGGTAAAGTGGAAGGCGATGTGGGGTGCAATGGCTGGGGTGAGGGGGGGGGTCAGAAGCGGGGGAAGAAGAGAGACGAGCGAGAGACGCGCGGATAGAGAGAGGAGAGAGAGGCGAGGATTAGAGAGAGAGAAGATGAGCGCGGGTAGCGAGAGAGGATGAGATGCGCGGGGATAGAGAAGGAGAGAGAGCGAGGAGGAGAGAGAGAGAGCGCGGAGAGAGCGAGAGCGCGGAGAGAGAGCCGATCGATGCTCTCTGTCTCGTACATAACATGCCTCCTTCCCAAAGATTATAGCTGCACTCCGGAGACCGGGAAGAATCCTTCGCTGGAGGACTTTCCCCGCAGATCCCGTGCGTGTAATAACATTCCCAGGAACGCTCACAGTCAGCCGCCGTAAAAACGTCCGCCTCTCCCTTCTGCCACGTGCTGAGGATGTGTCATTACTCAGCCGCTACTCATACCCGCGCTAACTCTTTCACCCACCGTCTGTGCCACGATACCGCTAAATGCTGCATTCACGGGGAATAATAACACTGAAAGCCTCCGGTCCCAGAGAGAGCGCCAATACGTTCCCGCAGTTAATCTGATAAAAGGGCTTACTCAAAGCTGGCTAAACCGCACCGGTCAGACCGCGTTCTAGCACCGCGTCCCGATACGTTGCAGCTCTGGAAATAATGACACGGACCCTGAAGCCGGGGAGTTCAAATCCTGGTGTCAGCTCCTTGGGGAAGTCACTTAGTCTCCCAGTGCCACAATTAGACTGTAAGCTCCACGGGGCAGGTACTCATTGTACCTGCAAAGTCCGGTGTACAGCGCTGTCTGCACTATATGACAAAATATTGTATTATTACTATTTATTTATATTAACGACTATTACTATATTATGATTAATTACTTATTAATACTATTATTAGTATTAATATATAGAGAAAATGTGACTTATCAAGACCTATACATACAGCTCCTTTTATAATACACTCGCACACCATGTCCTCTCAAAGTAAAGATCTTACACATGGATTTATAAAGGGCACGTCTTGCTTTGCCCCTCTGCCAGTAAGTGGTTACAGCGGCTATCCCCCTACTCCTGGTGTTTCCCATATTCATCTTCTGGGGCCGACCTGCAGTTATTGGCTCTGGCGGACCTCCGGTTCCGAGATAGTTATTGGCTCTGGCGGACCTCCGGTTCCGAGATAGTTATTGGCTCTGGCGGACCTCCGGTTCCGAGATAGTTATTGGCTCTGGCGGACCTCCGGTTCCGAGATAGATACTGACCCGTTTAGTTGCTTGTGTATTCCCTCCATTTAGGGAAATCAAAATGACAACCACGTCTCGCGTGTCCTTCAGGTCGTTATAAATGCGCGGACTGACGTCGCAGCTTTGTTTTGGACCACCACGGTGGCCATCTTTAAATGTCCAGGAAGGGCACCAGTAACTAAATGGCAACGTTCTCAGGAGGCCGCGATGCATCTTATGGCACTTATTCTGCCATCTTATCAGCTGGGTCCGAACCTATAGAACGGGGCTGGCCAACTCCAGTCCCCAAGGGCCACCAACAGGACACGTATTATGGATATCCCTGCTTCAGCACGGGTGGCTCAGTCATTCTGTCACCTGTTGGTGGCCCTTGAGGACGGGAGTTGGCCGCCTCTGCTATAGAAGAACGTGCGCACTTTGATTTCTGGCCGCCTGGGCGTAGTACTCGGCAGTAATCTAGCGGTACCTTTTTGCTTGCTGACCTTCCGCACAGTCATCGCCGCTTGCCTCTTCTGGTATTCTGATATTTCAAATCCTGAGAGAAGAGTTAAAGACAAAGATTAGAGCCCCTGGTACATCTCCAACGTGCCACAAAAGCCACCTCCCAGTGCTGGGGAAGATATCCGCTCCATTCCAATGAACAGGACACAGGGGCAGATTTTCTAAGCAGTGTTACCCCATGAGACACCTTACAGCCTGTGCACATGAATAGGCCGTATTTACCAAGCTGTCTTATGCAATACTACAGGCTATTAAATGTGGTCCTAAATCCTCCTCAGCACAGGGAACACATACTCACAGCGTATTCAATATGGGAGGATGTTTTGGCCAAACAGCTGAAAGCCGCCTTCTGTCTGAAGCTGTTATTTACATAGCAGATGAGGTTGAAAAAAAGACATGCGTCCATCAAATTCAACCCTATGTTAAATTTAAATGACCGATACTTTATCCTATATTTATACTTACAGGATATTGATCCAGAGGACGGCAAACAAAAAACCCCAGAGTCACATCATCCAATGATATCTCATAAGGGGAAAAATAAATTCCTTCCTGACTCCAAGAATTGGCAAATCGGATTACTCCCTGGATCAACATCCTTCCCATGTTACTTATTTGGTATATCCCTGTATACCTTTCCTTTCTAAGAAGACGTCCAACCTTTTTTTGAACAAATCTATTGTATCTGCCATCACAGTCTCCATGGGTAATGAATTCCACATTGTAACTGCCCTTACTGTAAAGAACCCTTTCCTTTGTTGCTGGTGAAATCTCCTTTCCTCCAACCTTAAGGGATGACTCCAAATCCTTTGTACTGCCCTTGGGATGAATAGTTCTTTTGAAAGCTCGTTGCATTGCCCCCGAATATATTTGTGTATAATTATCATATCCCCTTTTAGATGCCTCTTTTCTAATGTAAATAAACAAGTGGTTAAGCGATGCGAGCCTAGGGAGGAAGCTTAAGTCAATGGGGAGTTTAGTTTGCTTCGACTGATAAAGAATATGCCCTCTAGTCTCTTGTGTAAGGAGCCTGAAGCCATGTTCTCTGTTGTGAAGCCCCCTATGCCTTCTAAGGAAGCTTGAGTCTGTATTAATTTAAATGTGGGTTAAATCCTCCCTGGCAAGGAGAAGACTACCTCAGATCATAGTGAATAGGGGCATGAGCTTTCTATCCCGTCTTTAGCTATATATCTCACCGATCTTCTCATCTTCCAGGACCATCTTCCTCTCCTCTCGGAAGGCACGCAGCCACCTCAGCTTCTCCTCCAGCTTCTTGGCAAAGTAGAGGTGCATCTCCTCTGTCTCCTTGTTGTGCAGTTTGAAGGCATTCTTCATGCTCACGTTAAAGTCCTCGTCCCGCCCATCATCCACCTCCATCACCTCGTACCTATCCATGTCCATGCGCCCCTTGTAGTACAGGATGTCCCTTCGGATCAGGTCCTGCGGGGAGAAGAGAAAGATGGTTATTGTTGGGGGAATGGAAGGAATTAAAGCTGCCTTCCCCTCTCCTTGTTTAACCAAGGAAAGACGGCAACTGCACACTACTATGAAAAACAAACCAACCATATAACATTAAATCAAAGGTACATTATGTATGAAAAAGACCAACAATTCTGATTGTCAATGGGAACCCTGATAATGGATCCAGTGAGGGTCCCAAACGATGGTCTTCCATTGTATAACTTTTCTTTAATGCTATTTTCTTTTTCTTTAATGTTCCTTTGAGTATTTAGCACTTGGGAGAGCGTATTCTTGTAGGACCTACAAAGATAAGCCCGTAAGACATCGAATCCCTCTTAAACCAACAATTATACCTTGTTAAACTACATAGATAATACATTTTTCTTGCTGCAGACCTCATTTTCCCACGTTTCTTTTATATGAGCGTCTCATTACAAAAAAAACAGATGTTGAGAAACAATAGTTTAGGTCTGAAGCTTTTGAACATGGTAACACCAGGTACAACACACGGGGGGTTCCCCTACTTCAAAAACGAGTACCCTTACAACGGATCCATTCTTCTTACTCATCATCCAAACTGGTAAAACATAGCGAGTCGCTTCACGGACTCCCCAAACTTTACTCCACAGGATCTATGAAGACGTGTAAGAATACAGCCTGGTATCTGCTTCCAGAAAGCGTGACTTCCCCTCTGCAGGAGGGGCAGCTGCCTACGCAGTCCATGCTCTGGGCGATGCTCATATCCGAGTCACGAGAACTGAGCTGGTGCAGAGCCAGTGAGCAACTAAACCAGAGGAGGCCACTCGGGTAGGAGCTGATCATTACGCCAGAGCTTGATGATGCCCACGGCTGCAGCTGAATGCCACTTCCCACAGGGCTATATACACAGTAGTTGCTAAGAATGAGTAGAACAGGCCAGAGATGCCAAGTATAAGGGGAACAGCCCATACTGTCCAGGAAACGCTGAGAAACTGGAAGGAGGAAAATCCTCACTGCTGGAGGTGGTCAGGGAAGCGTAAGCTGCAATGATTTGGACCAAACCCAAGAGGATGCAAATAGGCCATCTGGAGGAGAGACTTGCTGCGTCGCACTCTGCTGGGGATGATGCAGAAGGGTGGTGAGATAGAAAGGTGGCTAAGTTATAGCAGAGCAGGGAGGGAGCAACACGGATCTCAAACAGACACAGAGAACAGAAGCCGTGGAAATAAAGCATGGTTGCCCAGCTCGCAGGGTGACAGACACATACACATACAGTATTCATGAGCGGAGCAGAGTAATGGCAGCATCTGCCATTCAAAACAAACAGGCAGCAGGAAGCGTTCCCGATTCAGTATTCACTACTGTTGGGAGCAGCAGCGTTCTGCATCATCATGTACATCTGCTAAAGTCACAGGACCCAGGCACGAGGTTCGTGGGTTCTGGATCATAATATAACAGATCGCAGACAGTGAGGATACGAGAATGAGAGAGGAGTAAGCGTGCAGAGAGAGAGAGAGGAGAGAGAGAGAGAGGAGTACGCGTACAGAGAGAGAGAGGAGTAAGTGTGCAGAGAGAGAGGACTAAGCATGCAAAGAGAGAGAGGGGAGTAAGCATGCAGAGAGAGAGATGGTGTGTAGAGAGACAGGCAAGAAGAGAGAGAGGGGAAGGAGTAGCGTGCAGAGAGAGAAGAGGGGGAGAAGCAAATGCAGAGAGAGAGAGAGAAGAGAGAAAGGAGTAAAGCGTGCGAGAGAGCATGAGCCTAGCAGCAAGAGGAAGTAGAGAGGGGTAAGCGTGCAGAGAGAGAGGACTAAGCATGCAAAGAGAGAGAGGGGAGTAAGCATGCAGAGAGAGAGATGAGTAAGTGTACAGAGAGAGAGATGTAAACATGCAGAGAGAGGAGTAAGCATGCAGAGAGGAGTAAGCGTGCAGAGAGAGAGGAGTAAGCGTGCAGAGAGAGAGAGAGGATAAGCGTGCAGAGAGAGAGAGCGGATTAAGCGTTGCAGAGAGAGAGACCAGAGTAACGTCATAAGAAGTGAGTAAACGTGCAGAGAGAGAGAGGAGTACAATGTGAGGAAGATGGAGAGAGTAAGCGGCAGAAGAGAAGAGAGTAAGCGTGCGAGAGGAGAGTAAGTGGGCAGGAGAGGATAACATCAGATAGAGATAGAAGTAAGAGCGTTGCAGTAGAGAGAGAGTAAGCGTGCAGAGGAGAGAGAGAGTAAGCGTGAAGAGAGGAGGAGTAAGCGTGCAGAGAGAGAGGCAGTAAGCGTGCAGAACAGGGGAGTAAGCGTGCAGAGAGAGAGGAGTAAGCGCGTGCAGAGAGAGAGAATCACGTGTCAGGTGAAAGCGGGAGTAAGCGTCCAATGAGAGAGAGAGAATAAGTTGTGCAGAGGAGACCTAAGGAGAGAGATAACGTGAGGAGAGGAATAAGCGTGCAGAGAGAGGAGTAGCGTGCAAGTAGGAGAGAAGCGCAGTAAGCGATGCGAGCGAAGAAGTGAGTAAAGCGTGAGATAGAGAGGAGTAAGCGTCCGTAGCGTGTATGAGAGAGGAGTAAGCGTCCTAAGAGATGAGTAAGCGTGCAGAAGAGGATAAGCGTACAGAGAGAGAGTAAGCATCTCGAAAGAGGAGTAAGCGTTGCAGAAGAGGAGTAAGCGTGCAGAGAGAGGAAGAAGCGATGCAGAAAGAGGATAAGCCGTGCAGAGATGCGTAAGCGTGCAGAGAGAAGGAGAGTAGCATGCAGAGAGTAGGAGTAAGCGTGCAGAGGAGGAGTAAGCGTGCTGCAGAGAGAGAGGATTAACGTGCGCGAGAGAGGAGTAAAGCGTTGTGCAGAGAGAGAGGAGTAAGCGTGCAGAGAAGGGAGTAAGCTGCAAGAGAGAGGAGTAAGCGTGCAGAGAGAGAGAGAAGCGGCGGCAGAGAAGGAATAGGGTGCAGAGAAGCAGGGGATAAGCGTCAGATAGAGAGGAGAGAGGAAAACGTGCCGAGAGAGATGAGAGAGGACAAAGACGGCAGAAGGAATAAGCGTGCAGAGAGAGAGGAGTAAGCGTGCAGAGAGAGAGAGCGCAGTAAGCGTGCAGAGAGAAGAGTAAGCTTGTAGAGAGAGGGGAGTAAGCGTCCAGAGAGAGAGGAGTAAGCGTCCAGAGAGAGAGGAGTAAGCGTGCAGAGAGAGGAGTAAGCGTACAGAGAGAGGAGTAAGCATACTGAAAGAGGAGTAAGCGTGCAGAAAGAGGAAGGAGTAGCGTGCAGAAAGAGGAGTAAGCGTGCAGAGAGAGAGGAGTAAGCGTGCAGAGAGAGAGGAGTAAGCGTGCAAGAGAGAGAGGAGTAAGCGTGCAGAGAGGGTTATACTGATGAAGTACAGCAAATAGAAAGATAGGCGCACAAATATTTACAGTAGATAATTACCACTTGGCACACCTAGTCTGCTCACACACACGCTCGGTAGTATTTGGATGGTGTGAGAGTATCCGACACAGATGATACATTATTGTTCCTCCGCACACTCACTTGCATTAAGTTTCAATATCTATTGTAAGGTTTGTATTTCTCATCCCTTGCTCATTACAAGGGAGCAGAGCGTTATTATTCCAACCACTGTACGGGTTCATCCATAAGCTGCAACGCTTGGCGCCTGTGCCCTTCAGTATTGAATACAATAAGTAGAACATTGTCTTGTCGCCTCCCTGAGCAGCTCTGGGCTCTGTGCAATCCATGTGTAATGGATGGGGTTCATATCGGCTTTAATGGTGCAGTGGGGAGAGCACGTGGAATCACTCTGATAATTACAGATAAATGCCATTTATCTGTCTCTTAAAGCCTCACTGGCTGGCATGTCTACACTGCCTTCTCGTTTGGTTATTAGGGGTTCAGACACCTACCCCCCTTCAGTCCAGGGGCAGTACTGCAGTAGTTGTGAAACCTACCCTTGGAACACCAGCTCTAAAATAGCTACATACACCCGGATGCTCAGCTCATTAATACTATCACCTATTTGTTGTTTCTTAATGCTTCATTAAGCGATCGTTATTTAGTAGAAGAAATGTTTTCTTTTTAATTTGCCTCTTTTCGGCTCAGTAGGCCGGCGATATACTATGAACCCAGGTTTACAAGTGATATTAAGGCACTGCTAACTAAATATGGCTCTATACCCCTTTCAATGGGATTTATTTGGGAACCCAACCCCTTAAAACCTTGGTCATCTTGCTTTGTCCACTGCGCAGATATTGTGGATCCCACAGGAAAAACAATTGCTTTTGGGGGGCACAGTTTCAGATGGCCGGGTGTTTCATTTTCAGATGTTACGGTGATATAGATTGCCAATTATTTTTCTAGGTATTATTATCGTTTATTTATAAAGCGACAACACATTCCACAGCGCGGTACAATGGGGGTATAGAGTTATTTATATTACATAAACAGTTACATACAGGTGAGGACAAACATGCACAGACAGGTAATGAGGGCCTGATCCTGAGAGCTTACACTCTAGAGGGAATAAGGGACAGTGTTGAAACAAGAAGTTAAGAAGCCTCAGTTTAGGGTGTGGATCATGTTGGACTATTGTCCAGCCGGACAGCTGAATTCATTAAGGTTTTGGGGGGGCACATAGGGTGGAGATCTGTGGCTGGACCTAACTGGTCCGAATAGGGTTGGAGGGGAGTGGGATGTGAGAGGTATGACAAGCAGGCTTCCCTGGAAAGATGAGTTTTTAAGCATCTGAACGTTGGCGGAGAATCCAACGGTGCATGGTATATACAAATCTACACACCCACACATATATATACCCATACATATATACACATATACACCCATACATATATACACCCATACATATATACACATATACAGTGGTCGACAAATCAACAAAAAATCTACTCGCCGAACAAAAAAATCTACTCGCCACCTAGAACCACACGTGTGCTGCTTGGACCAATAGGAGCTCGCCACGATGTTAAATCCACTCGCCCGGGGCGTGCAAATATATAGGTTTGTCGAACACTGCACATATATATGCAAAGGTATACCCAAGGTAAGTTCTATTTAAGCATCCAAGAAATCCCGTTTTAGTCCCCTTGAAAAAGATCCAGCTTAACTAGAATGTGCCTGCTTTTCTTGGAGATATATATATATATATATATCTATATATATATATAATATATATATATATATTATATATATTATATATATATATATATATATATCTATATCCTACTCTATATCAATATTTAAACAGCATGACAGTTTGTCTGTTGTTACTCTCACCTTTTTTACAGAGAACCAGCTGATCGAAGAGGAAGAAAAAACCCCTCTGGCTGATTGCGTCCGTATGGCTGTAAATCCACTGCATCTCCCCAGTGTAGATAAGCTCTGAGCTACGGTCCAAGATGTCATCTCCCTGTGAAGCACAGAGACAGGCCACCAGTGAGAAGCGTAGCCGGCAGACATTGGGTGGCAAGGTTCCCCAAGCTCTGTTCTAGACCTGCCAAACCAGGTTCTAGCCTAGCTCGCGTGGAACAGAATACACTCGGCTTGTAACTGGATGAGCAAAGACTGGATGTCAAGCACACACCGGGCATGCGGTCAGGTGGGCAATACCAAGACTAAAACTCAAACCAGGGGTCTCAAACTCTGTCCTCAAGGGCCATCAACAGGACAGCTTTTATGGATATCCCTGCTTCAGCACAGGTGGCTTAAGCAAAGACAGAGCCACCTGTGCTGAAGCAGGGATATCCGTAAACCCTGATCTGTTGGTGGCCCATGGGGACTGGAATTGGCCAGTCGAAGACTGAGCCACTGATTTAGCCACCTGTGCTGAAGCAGGGATATCCATAAAAGCTGGCCTGTTGGTAGCCCTTGAGGACTGAGTTTGGGACCCCTGACATAAACCAATCAATTCCACGGCTTCCCACATGCCAAGTGAACTCGGCTTATTCTCCAAGCAGATTTTCTCACACTGCCTTCCTCGTGGCACAGACAGACAGACAGACAGACGGATTCACCATGGTGTGTATCGCATGTTTTTCTGAGCATCAGTTTATGACCATATCTTTATTGCCAAAGTAATATCAGGGAGCAGCTCACAGGGTAATTAATGTCTGAAGACTTTATTACTGTATCAACCAAGACTAAGAAGGAGTGTATTTTCATCCTGAGGAAGGCGGGATTTGCAAGTGAAACACTGGCCAGTGTGTAAAGCACCCAATACTTACTGTACTTTGTACTACTGTATATATCAACTCTACCCTTTGTGCCTGACACCAACGGCTCATGTCACTCAAATGTTGCCCAAATGACGTCCTACGTCAGAGGTGGCCAACTCCAGTCCACAAGGCTCACCATTGAGCCACCTGTGCTGAAGCAGGGACTGGTTGAGTCAACTATGCTGAAGTAGGGATAGCCTTAAAACATGATCTATTGGGGGCCCTTGAAGACTGGAGTTAGCCACCCCTATCCTAGGTGAAACCAAAGTCCAAATACTGCGGATTAAAGAGAATTCTGGGTAAAATAGGTAGTTTTTCAGCAGCCATCTCTCCCTTTGTACAAATCAAACTTTTCAAGGCAATGGTGAACAACATGGTCCCCTAGAAACATGGTCCCTAGCAGCATGGTTCCCTAGCAACATGGTTCCCTAGCAACCCACCTGTAAATTTGTATATTTAAAAATACTGTTAACTGTTCATGTTGCTTTTTTATGATATGGCCAATCCTAAGTGACCTTCTCCCAGTGCGGGAATGCATTGTAACGAAACGCGTAGTAAAGGGGTTTTATGCTCCGGAGACCCCCACACCCCACCCCCTCTCCCGAGATAATTACCAGCTTATTTGCCGGTGTTTTCCTTCCCTTTAAAGAAATAGAATTGGCAGCGAAATGTCACTGGTCCCACAAGCCAATAGGAAACTGTAATGTCACTGGGGGGGGGGGGGGGGGGACAATTGGCAGTTTTCTTTTGGACAACCATTTAAATGTGCAGGAAGGATCACCAGCAACTAAATCAGTAAGTGTCTGGGGAACCGAGGGATCCCTAGAGCTACAAATAGAGCCATTCACCTCAGGAAGATCCCCCGGGTTGGAATTAAAGGGAAGGGGGGGGGGGTGAATTAAATCCAAATACAGAATACAGGAGAGTTTTTGATTTGTTTCACAAAGGGACACATGCCGTCTGTAACCCATCGTCTGGCTATAGTGCTCTACGATTATTCCACCCCGGACGTGGTTGCATGAACGCCTCTGGAGTCACAGCGCAGCAAAGACGAAGCGCTAGATCAATAAAAGATATTTCTTGCGCATATTCCTATGATTATAAAGGCACACCAGTGTATAACAGGGAGTTATTTACTTGAGGACTGGGCACAGTCATTCCTAATTTAGTGAGTGGCAGAGCTGTGTTCTAATTAGAGACGCAGAGGCTGATTAGCACTGCAGGCGAGGGGAAGATCAGACACAAAGAATAGCACCGGCTTTTTTTCACAGGGCTCCTTTTTTTTGATGCCTTCTGTTGTTTGAAATGCTTGTTTTAGTCTCTGACTTTATTTTCCTCCAGAGATTTGCTGATCAAGCTGCCCCTGTCTCCAGAACAGCATCTTAGCGGCATGATGCACGGTTTCCGGGCCAGCGTTTGATGTGAGAAGGGATGGGAAAGGGGCTTTTAAATGCGTGTTTCAATGCCTTGCTGGAGAATCTGAATACACATGAAAGCATTGGAGCTGACAGCTACGCAGCCGGTTCTTCTATTATGCACAAAACTGGGTAACCCGTATGCTTCCGAAAAGGGCAGCAACGGCTCACGTGGCCACGCACAGCTACTTCCGGCTAAGGCTCCCAGGGACCTGCTTTCTGAAGGAAAATAAGGGGTTAAGAGAGGAATTATGTGATGCGTGTATACTCCCCCACTCCTGAGATCACATTCCTCTGCGCCATTGAAACCGCACCAGAGACCTGACATTAACCTCAAGTGTATCAGGAACCAGCTACAAGTGTATCAGGAACCCGCTGCACCTGTATCAGGAACCCGCTACAAGTGTATCAGGAACCCGCTACAAGTGTATCAGGAACCCGCTACACGTGTATCAGGAACCCGCTACACGTGTATCAGGAACCCGCTACACGTGTATCAGGAACCCGCTGCACCTGTATCAGGAACCCGCTGCACGTGTATCAGGAACCCGCTACAAGTGTATCAGGAACCCGCTACAAGTGTATCAGGAACCCGCTACAAGTGTATCAGGAACCCGCTGCAAGTGTATCAGGAACCCGCTACAAGTGTATCAGGAACCCGCTGCACCTGTATCAGGAACCCGCTACAAGTGTATCAGGAACCCGCTACAAGTGTATCAGGAACCCGCTACAAGTGTATCAGGAACCCGCTACAAGTGTATCAGGAACCCGCTACAAGTGTATCAGGAACCCGGTACACGTGTATCAGGAACCCGCTACACGTGTATCAGGAACCCGCTACAAGTGTACTCTATCTGCATTATATTATCAGCACGTTGTGCCACTGCACACTCTATCTGCATTATATTATCAGCACGTTGTGCCACTGCACACTCTATCTGCATTATATTATCAGCACGTTGTGCCCCTGCACACTCTATCTGCATTATATTATCAGCACGTTGTGCCGCTGCACACTATCTGCATTATATTAACAGCACATTTAATAGATTTAAAGTATGTTACATGGAACACGGTTCATAAAACAACTCAGAATTTCCCTTGGCATTCAAATTTAAATCCTCAATTTCAAGCCCTTAGAAGCCACATTTGAGCTTATATCTGGACTATTTCCCATGTTAGACCAGGTTCCTCTTTAAAGGAAAATTGATGAGTTTTCCAATTATATCCGTAGTCCAAAACTGGAGCAAAAAAAGGATAATCAGATTTATTTAAGAACACCTGGAAAGATAATGGAACGTTTTCCGTTCATACATTTGGTGCAGATTTTCCCCCCAGATTTGGAGATGAGACAACCTGATAAATAGACAGAAAAATACTTTCCTGTCTTGCCTTCAAATATTTTCTGGGCAAGCTACCCGCCTATCTGAACTAGCTCCTCACCCCTACCACATGCAGCACTTATCTGAGATCAGACTCCAAAAGACTGTTCATGGTCCCAAGGTTCAACAAAGTATCCGGACGCTCCTCTCACCGTGCACCCCAAAACTGGAACAGTCTACCGAAGACTCTCACAACTCTCACAGCCGCCACCAGTCTAAGTTCTTTCAAATCTAAAGCGGTCTCACATTTTAATCTTGTCTGTAACGGTTACATACGCCTATAATATTATCTCTTAACTGTGCATGCAATGTCTTGTACATAATGTATAACCCTGTTCACTTATGTAACTGTATTTGTAACCATGTATTATTTGTTAACTTAACTCTGTGCCCAGGACATACTTGAAAACGAGCGGTAACTGTGTATTACTTCCTGGTAAAACATTTTATAAATAAAATTGAAAATCGCAGAATCCCACACCGTAAGCTTGCCTTGAATTTATACACTTCATTTAAAAGTGGTCAGGTGCCTTAACTCAGGTGCCCACTGGGAAATACACTGCACCCCACGCTCTGCCCAGAGAACACCCAAGAAATGTGAAATACAAGGCATGGAAATAATTACAGACACTTTGTAAACAATGTTAGCTTTAATTGTTTTTGAAAGCAGCAGTGTCATCTACACACCCACATTTAGATACATGGCAAATCACCGCTGTGACATGTATAGGGCATATTGCTGCAGTGCCAGCTATTCTACAACTGGGTAGTTAGGTGGCACTGTAGCGATTGAGCTGTGAAATTTGAATAAGCAAGGATGTTCATAATTGTATTTCAGGAATGCTCAACTCCAGTCCTGAAGATCCCCCAACAGGTCAGGTTTTCAGGTTATCCCAGCTTCAGCACAGGTAGCTCAATCAGTGGCTCAGTCTTCGATTGAGCAACCTGCACTGAAACGGTGATATTCTTAAAACCTGACCGGTTTTGGGGGGCGGGGGAGGGTGTCCTTGAGGACTGGCGTTGGGCCCCAGTCTTGTATTCGACTAAAACCCGTGTGTGCTGCACATTCTCCTGGATAAAGGATCCCAGTTAGACACTAGCAGGACACGGCTATCAGAGCCCCAGCCACACGCCCTGAAATAACTTGTGTAATACAAAATAACTACAAAACCTCTGTTTTTGAAGGTCCGGATCTTCGCTGACAGAAGGCACTGCACCAACCCAGGCCCCTCTGCCAGCAAAGCAGGTGTAAAAAGCAGCGTCCTAAAAGTTTCATTCACTAGTGTAAACAGTGAACACTCACATTTCTGAAAACTAAAAAGTCACAAAATGTACTTTAGCGGCTGTTATCTACGTCAGAATGAAAACCAGCGCCATCGGCGCTATGGAAGGAGCACAATTTAACTTAGTAAAAAGGTACAATGTTTATTTTAAAATACCTGCATTTCTTGTATGACAGTTGCATGCAGCCATGTTTATTACATTACTGGTAGCCATGAACCATTTACATGCGTGTGCATTGCCAAGGAGAAAAACTATTCAATACCAAGTACTTGCCTAATACTGCTGGGAAAATATGCAAATGCAATACACAGCTACAGCAGAAAAGGTTTTTTTTTTTTTTTTTTTTTTTACAATAAACTATATTAATATACAATGCAGTCTGGCAACTGATGCAAACAACCTGCTCCATGTACCCAACCGTTTGAGCCGCCCCGGCACTGCTAAGTACAATGAAGACGGATTCCTGGTTTATTTACGTTTCATTTTTTTAAACTTTTTACTCCTATTTCAGGTTAGCAGCCTTATTTTTTCCCCACATATTAAACACACACACGGACGAGGCCCTACTTCCCAGTCAGACAATTGCAAGAGCAGTTTCTCTGTCGGCAGCTACGTGAATATGCTCAACGTGAGTGAGCATCTTATCAAAAGCATTTCAGGATTCCTATGCATTGCAAACGGTTTTCTTCTAAATCGTAATGCATTAGTACAACTGGAAATTGAGGAGGAGGAGGAGGAGGAGGAGGAAGTATTGAGCTTCTACAAAAAGCTTTACATTTTAAACAAAGTGATTTTTTTTATTTCAACAAGCATAGACATTTTGTTATATTTCACAACAAGATAAATATCCCAAATTTAACTAAATCAGCAATTTCTACAGTGCCATAAAGATTAGCCTTCAGACGTACAGAATGAGAAAAAAAAAATCTGACCGTAGCTTTATTTACACAATATCCAAGATGAATCTGCAGATTGCAATGCTATATGCTGTCCTCATCTGTTTAGCAGGCTAATGTACACTTTTTTTTTTACATTCTTTGCCACATATTTGCCTGTTTAACCTCTTCAGTGCTGGAAGGGCCGGCTTACGGGCTCTACTTAACCCATTTACAATGCGTGTCTGGCCAGCAGGAGGAATCGGGAGATAGGAAAGATAATTCCTGTGGATTACACAAAAGCATAAATAAAGACTGGCCGGTCGGTGTGCCTATTGAGTTCATCACCTCTCCACATGGAGAATAAAATGCACTATATGATGGACCACTCTGTAGCATGGGGCACTTAAAGCACTTTATGATGGACCACTCTGTAGCATGGGGCACTTAAAGCACTTTATGATGGACCACTCCGTAGCATGGGGTACTTAAAGCACTTTATACCAAGGTGGAAAAACGGCCTTCTCACAGGAAACAAACTAGCCCTAACAGTATATATGGAATGCAGTGTGTTGATATACATTAACGGTCTCACAAGCTTGCGTTGTTTGGGCAGAAGACCCCGAAACAGTCACACGACGGGCCAAACTAACGACCGTGATATCATTAATATGTTAAAACTAGGCGCCTTAAAAACACAAGCATTTTTAAATATTTTTTTTTGAAAGCTAAACCTGAATGTTTGGAAGCTTTGTAAAGTATAGTATTGGCTGACGCCATCTCTCCCTCAAACAGAGGTGGCAGATTACCAGAAAGAAACATTTTGCCTTTAAATAATTTTTTTTTTTAAAACACCCCTTTAAGCAGAAATCAGCTAGTTTAACCCATTAAGCCTATCAGTGTTTTTGGTTTACATTGACCCAACGTTGAATGGCACCTTTTAAACACATTCTCAGTGTTGATTCTATCTGGTGTTAGCCAAAGAGAGCTGCTACGGATGGAAACTTATAGGGGCGCAGTTTGCGACCAGCTGTTCCCATTCTAAGAGTTGATCAACATTGTTGTATTTTTTGTCAGGGTCGGGGGACAGGCATTGACCAATTTATAATAGGGTTTTTTTTTTAAGGGGTTCCTGGAACATGGTAAATATACTCCGCGGGCCAGTATATACACAATTCAGCATTCAGGGAAAAGGGAGAACCCAAATCATTACCGAGGACACGCTCATTCATTGTGCCCTTTTGCTGCAGCACTGCCATGCACTGATTGCAATGACAGCATCAAAGGGGATAAACCTCATTCTTCTCCAAGATATTCTGTAGTTTGCCAGGGAGGGACACTGCCGCCCTTATTTAAAGCAATCACTCCATCCAAAGGGTCTTGGAAAAGCCAGCGCACATATGCATCCGTGTAAAAGTTTAACTCTCCCCCCCCCACCCCCCCCCAAGTTGAAATAATTATCTTTAAAAAAGGATTACACATTAACTTTAAAATGCTTGAAGCGACATGCCTTGTTTGTACAGGCAGAACCAAGTGGAAAGCTCAGCCTGGTTCCGCGTTCTTACGGTGGGATGTAATTGGGTGTCCTGTGGCCCATTAAGATTAGTGAAGTGCAGAAGGCACTTAGAACTCAAAAAGGTGGAAGCACAATACGAATGGATTATTGTAGTGAGTTTAACAATTCTGAACGCTGCGAATGGGCCATTCTGGTTCTGGCAATAGGCGAGAATAGCCCAAAAACATGGAAAGAACAGAACTAGTTTCTGATTGACAAAAACTGCTGCAGACAGAGACAGTAAGCATTAAATGTACCAGATCTCTCAAAGCCGGCTCATGTAACCAAAGAACATACAAAGAAAGCATGATGCCCAGAGCGCTCCGGCTTGCAAAGTCTAGTAACCCCTTCAGTGCCAGGGGGGCCTAGTATGATTCATTCCAGCACTGAAGGAGTGTAAGAAAAACAGCTTCAACAAGTTAAAAAAAAAAAATGTTTTTATAATTATTATTGTCCTTGCTAAATCCATGTTTAAATTGTGGAGGAATACAGCATCCTTGCCCAACAAAGGGGCTATTTTACAAATGCAATTTACGGTATATCATACATTTCTTTACAACCTCTAATTCAGGGGGAGGGGGGATTAAACATTTCTTTATCATTTTTAACAGGACAATGCACTCCAAGCCAAAACCCTAATTTAAGCACCACTCAAAAAGTGGTCATAAAAAGCTGTTTTTTTTCCTGCCCCACACTAGTAATGCCAGCTGCGTAGCCGAAAGTTTGTATTAAATGGTTTAAACAACACTTTCTCTGTTGCCTGAAACCAGAACAGCTCGGCGACAGATGGGGCAGGTCGAATTTTCTGACAACCAGCGGTCGATGCAGTGGACATGGTACTCGTGAGAACACGGCAGTTTCCGCAGCTTATTCCCTTCCGTGTACTCCGTTATGCACACGCTACAGGTTTTCAGGGCATCGTTTTCACCAAAATTGCGTGTGGACAGGTTGTCGATTTGTTCTTTGGTGAGTCCCCTCGGCTGATCATCGTCATCCTCGTTCAGGAGGAAGAACTGAGCCAGGCTGAGGAAGGGCAGCGATCCGCTTTCTTCGAAGGTGACCGACCCCCTGCTGTTGCGGCCCTCCCTCCTGGCCCCCGATGTTGAAACGCCTTCATTGTTTCCTTCAAAGCTTTCTCCCGGGCTGGCCGCTTCTGTACTCTCGGGGGCTGCAGTGCTGACGCCTGTGCTGCCGCTGCTCTGCGTTTCGCCCACCTCGGCCATGGTGGGAGAGACTGCTCCGGGAGCGCTAGGGTCTGCGTCGTTATCGCTGTACATGAAGTAGCTAAGCTCGCCGAAGCCCGTCATGATTTGCCTTAGCATGGTCTGGATGGCAACAGACGTGGTCTCGCTCAAGCCAGTGTTCAGAATCCTACGGATTGGGATTCGGATCGTGCTGACGTATGTCCGGACCCCAGCACGCTCGGACCGTGAGAACGTGCGGCGGAATCCACCGCGCTCACTCTCATAAGTGACCGTATTGTTGGGGGTCTGGGACCGGGAGCGAGTCCTGTTCGCAATGCTGTCTCTCTGCCGGTATTCTCCCGGGCGCACTCGCCTCACTTGAAGATCAAGGACAATGGTGGGAGGTCTTTGACTGGGACCCGTGGGCTCTCCACTGCCGGGGGCCTCCGTTGGAGGGGTTTGGGAAGCACTTCTCGTCTCCGGGGTTGAGAACTGCACTGCACTTGGACTCTGAGCTTCCGCCCCAAGTGCTTGCTGCCTGGCTGTCACGTGTTGCCGCGTTCTAGAGCTGCCCTCTGTTTCATTTGATGAATTGTTGTTTAGAACCTGAGACGCAGTAATGTGTTGTCTAGTTCTAGAGCTACCTTCTGCTTCTCCAGTGCTGGAAGCATCAATAGTCTGTGAATGGAGTTGAGACCTTCGTGGAGGAGGCTCAACCACAGGGTTCATAGGGGATCTGCTCCTATCAGTCCTAGCTCGGGTCCGTCTTTGCTCTGGACTCCTGCTTCTTGCCCTCCGTTGTCCTCTCTGAGAAGTAGGTTCCTCTATGGTTACTTCTTCAGGGAGTTGCCTTGGGGCTGGGGTTTCTGGTTCAGGGTCAGGCTGACTGTTAATTTCCATATCCTCAGCTACAGGGGCCTCTGCCGACTGTTCAGTTTGGGCCAGGTTTGGGTTTCCGTTATTACGATTCACGTTTATTTCCAAACTGAACCTGAAGTCGCCGCTGTTGGGGTTTGTTCTGCTCACCGCTCTCCAAGACTGGTTGCCCCGCTGTCCACTTCTCGTGGTGTTTCCCGTCTGCCGGACTGAATTAAGCCAGTCTATTATAGAATCCCCATTGGAAGAGTCCTCAGCGGAGTCTCCACCTGTTGAGACAGAAGCACCTAAGAAAAATTAGATCTCCAATGTTACTCGCGTATGACAATATCAAAGTGGATAGTTTGTTTAATAATGAAGTGCTTGGGGAAAGCATGAAGCAGAATTTCTCCGTCTGGTTTTTTTTTGCTTTCCCGTTTTATTAAATGGATCAGTTTGTTGCCTTTACAGCTTTGCAATTATCTAACCACTGATCGATCATGGGAGAATGGGTCGATCAGCGAAGATCCACCTTCCCAGGGCACGCAATATGGCCGTCTATTTCAAAAGGGGTGTAGCTTCCTAAATGGTTGCTAAAGCAATCCAAGGACGCTTTATACAGTTAAAAAAAAGGGACAAAAGTGTGAAATGCAGCAAGTATTATCTAATAGTACACAACTGATTCATTTAGAAACACATTGGATTTTGAATGTAATGTGGCTTTAAATTGAATTAGAAAAATAAGTATTAAAGTCTGTACTATGCTAAGGAATTAGGCTTGTGTGATTACATAGACCCCAAAGATTAAAAGCAGAACCACCAGTTTACTAGTCTTATATTGTGACTATAGATAAAGGAAATAAGTGAGGAGTGAATAATAAGATATGAAAAACATTCAGTATTCACATTCAATTAACAGTAGATGAGATCCCCTTATAATGTTCGCAGCTCCAGCCTGGAAAATAGGGTGTTTTTTTGGCAAACATCTTCTTTTGATTATAGCGAGTGCAGCTTTTATCAACACAAAAGAAAAATGAAAAACAACGGTGTATATAGTGAAGTACGTTTCATAACCAGAATAAATCAAGGTTTTTTTTGTTTAAGATATTTCAAATAGATTTTAGGCAGAAAAGTATATTGTATTAGCTTTAAGTGTCCACTGAGGCATGTGTATGGATTTATGTATAAATATTTGTACTTGGGGTATTGATAAAGTGAGTAGTAATTTTGTGTAGTAGCAATTGTAATGTGAAATAAAGGTATAATTTGTGTGTGTATTTGCAAGAGATGTATGACGTAAAGTTTTATAAAAAGCTTGTGTATACGGTGGCACAAAGTAAACAAGGAGTTGTCACAAGTTAGCTACTAGAAATTAGTAAACATTAAGCTATGTTATCTTTAAATTGTTATTTGACCTGAGGGACACTGGTATATAACGAGCCTTTTGAAAGCATGAAGGAATTATAACTCCAAAGGAATCCTAACCGGCGAAATGCGTCGACTGCCTTGAGCATGCAGTGAGTGAGGGGATCGCCAGGCAGAGGAACTCCCACCCATCGGCATTTCTGGAAGTGACGCCTGACGCCAAGGAGAGCTGGCTTGCCGAGATCGGAACAGAGAGGCTGCTGATTTCAGCGGGAGACACTGTGTTACACAAATGCTTGTTTTTAAAAACTTGCCAAAATGTGAGTTGAAAACCATGGGAAACTGCTACAATGTATTCTTCCTGTTACATACAGCATCGTGATATACTTGTGTCTTATTTCTGAGCCAATGTTTGAAGAGCCAGGAGAGAAAATAGACAAAGTTCCAGTAAATAATGCTGCATTCGTTATAATCTACAGAAGATCTTTGGGTGATTAAATGCACATTACGATTTCCACTTATAACAGCGAGGAAACAAAATCAGCACACTGCATACATTTAACCGTAACAGTCCCCCCACCAAATAAATATCACGCCATAAACCAGTGATTGTCTATTTATAATCTATGCACGCCACACATCAGTAAACCGGAGAGGGGGGTCTGGGTGGGGGGTCTGCGTGGGGGGTCTGGGTGGGGACAGACACATTTTACAAGCTGATCCTTTTTCTCGTGCTAGCTCAATGCATCTTCCAAACACTAGATTTGGATCAGTGGTAACAGAACTCACATGTTCTGCCTGTATTCATGGCAGTCCGAAACTTGCAAAGTTACAATACTGCAGAGTAATCACTGAAATGTGATTTGAAGGTGAAACGGATCAAACCTCTCTACAGCGAGGTTCAGCTTTAAGGTACACACATGGATCACCTTTTACCAGCTTAGGTGAAGCTGCTACACCCCAAGACAAGTTATGGCCATGATGAGGGTTTAATTTGAGATCCCGCTGAGATATGTGATGTACCTCTATTCTCCTCGCCGTTTGCTTGAGGGGGACCTTCTTTGACCTGCTGAAGTCTCCTCAGCAACTCTTCCTTAGTAATTTCACCTATGGGGGAAGGGAGAAAATAAAGTAGTAAGCCTTGTCAAGTTCTTATTCTTACCAACTACAGTACAGTTATTTTCATTGGGGGTGGGTTACAGGGGCAATCCAAGCAATATCGTACATGTGTTTTTTAATAAATCTGTTCTGTAGTATTAGATGATACTTACTACATATATTTTTTTTCTTAAATTTCAACTCAATGCCATTTGTAATGAGGTTTAATACACTGAGCATACTCTGATTTCTATAGCAGGTTTAGCCACCTCCCCAGCTCTGCAAGATCTTTGCAACACTTTCCTGTTCGTGACAATTTGTTGCCAATATTTCCAGCAGTTTGAACTGCAAGCTGTAACAATAGTAAATTTTACCTTGATAATATAAGAATACATTGTAGCTGCTGAGTTACATTGAGTGAAGGATTGATTGAAACTGAAAGGCAGCCATTTAGTGAACCCTGGGAAGCAGGATTTTGCCGATTGATCACAGCAGAACACAAATCGATTGTCAGCTAAGTTAATTAGTTTTCAATAAAAAGGTCAAAGGATATTAAAACGATGATTTTGTTTTAAGTGCCACGCGGATTGCCTCTAATCGTTATACAGAAGAAAAAAAAAATGTAATACAGCAAAGCAGCATCAGCGCAGGGCGTGTTTTACCAGCACGTGAAACAGACCTGGCGGGTCACTCACTACACAGCCGGAGCTGAAACGTACGCTGCGACTCCGTACAGTGTATACGCGAGCGAAAGAAAAACATTGATGAAAGGCCATTGGGCCCCGAAAAGAGATCTGTTAATTCCGCTATGCGAATGAGACAGGCGTCTATAATTGGGTAGCATTCCTTCACCCGACTTGCTACCTTTGCTGAACCATCTCTTGCACTACACACATTCGTCTATATTTATTGCTGGGAAGGGGAATCCATTCAAAGTTAATCTTAGTTCATTCCTATTTAAGTGACTGCCCACTGATGAGCTATAATAGCTAGGTCAATTTAACGAATAAATCCCTTGAAAATCCTCCGGAGTGAACAACAAATTAGAAAGTACAAATATTTCAATGACAAACATGTTAATGGCTCATTTACACCTTAAATGGTAAAAATATATCACGTTGGATCATTAATATTTGCACTTTAAAACGTTCTACCTTAGGTTTAGCACGCCGTGTCTTCCCCCCGCTCTTCGGATTCTGGTGGAGTATTGTATGATATATGTTTCTATATGACGCGCGCACTTGCCTATATCCGCTCTGAATACTCTTTGCAAGGGGTGCTTCCTTGTTTTGCTTTGATTATAATCTAAATATCTATGAAGCTGGAGGTCTCGGGCTGAATCGCATCCATTTCAGCTCCGGGGACCCCCTGCATTCGAGACACACAAACGACAAGTGCTGTCATTACTTCTGGCATGGAAACCTCCCGGGTCATGCGAGCCAATAGGAAGCCGCGGTGGGTGAAGTTGCAGCTTCTTATTGGAGGAGATGGTTTCGCCTTCCCCCAGGGGTTGTCCGAGCTGAAATTAACGTGGTTCAGCTCCGGGGAGGGTGGACCTGCTCATTTAATGGTGACGTGAATGGTTCTGTATGATACTGCATGAGCAATTATACAACTTTTATCCCCTTCATAAAACACGGCTAGCGTACATCATATAATTAAGTTGTAAAAGTATAAATGACCACTCAGTACATACAATCCCTATAATAGAAGCCATATATTTATATTCACCGACCTGGGGTACCAAGTAAATTATTATCTCTCATGAGCCGGTAGTCGTCCTCACTTAGGTTATTCACAAACTGATAGAAAGCTTCTTCTCGATCTAATCTGTCCAGCTGACTCTGGCGCTGAGATTCTGATTGATCGGCACTTCCTTTTCCGTTAGAATCAGCACTCTCCATGTTGTTGAATGGATGAAAAGGTGAAAGTGTCTAAGGAGGAAGACAACGCTGTTCAGTAAAGGACTAGTGAAGCGTGCTCAGGCTTCGTATGTAACCGATACTAACTGGTCTCACATAGGATCAAATAAATAAGTGATGTATTACAGGATAACACCAAGTGATTGGCGCCCGAGTACGTATGTACGCATGTACCACCCATAACATGCCTGGGGCCCCCCTAAATTGGCCTCATGTGTATTTGTACACATGGGGTGACAGACCGCACGCTTTAAACCCCCGCAATGCATGGAGTAGCTCCAGGCAAGGCATTGTGGGGCACGATCCCGGAGAGCAGAGCGGTGACTGGCAGCTCTGCCTTAATGGGGGGGAGGGGGGTGAGCCTCTTCTGCAGGGGACCCTTCAGTGGTAGGAAGGGGAGGTCGGGCTTGTGTCTGGGGCTTTGTGTTACTCCATCAAAATGTTAAGAAGAGTATTTTAACTCCATGGGGAATAAATTAATGTAAAAATATATATATATTTTTTTTAAATGAGCAAAAAACTTGATTGGCGCAATTATTAAAATTAGAAATATCTAAAATATTGTAACCTGAAGTTTACGGTGCAACTTCCTCCTCTTATTGGCATATCACCTCTCTAGAACTGTTGTTTTTGCAATCTAGAACACTAGGCGAATGTCTGATAAATACCTTTAAAGCAGAACCCATGGTTGCCATTTTTTAGTTACAGAAGTGAAACAGGGGGTTTTCAGAGCTGAACGACATTAATTTAAGCTCCGGGGACCCCTTCTTCCCGAGATACTTACCTCCGTAGGGAGTGTCGGTATCTCTGCAGGTATCGGCTCCGACGGGGCTTGTTGGGGCTAACATAATGGCGGCTTAAATGTCCCGTGTCTTGCGGGCCAATAGGAAGCCGTGACGTCATCCCTTGGTGGCTTCCTATTGGCCTGCGTGACCTGGAAAATTAAACATGGATACCAGCATCACCTAAGGAGATAAGTATCTCAGGAAGCAGGGGGTCACCAGAGCAGAAATGAAGGCAGTTCAGCTTCGGAGACCTCCAGCTTCAATCCTATAACTAAAAGAAAAATAAACCGACACTTGTGCTGCTGGGAGTCATATTGGGGATGGTTTTTTTTTTTTTACTCAAAACTGACACCTTTAAGTATTTTTACATAATTTATTCAAGTTAAAATTGGGAGGGGTTATATTTCCTCGGGCTGCTCCCTGATGTGTGGCGATAGGGCCGAAGTCCCTCCTCCCCTTATCTGTATTGGCTCTCTGATAAGGACAGGATAGGATAACACCCCCCCCACCCCCCATTCAGAGGCCCCTGAGAAAGTCAGGGTGCTGATTGTGTGATTGCTCCTTTAAAGATTCTGATGTTCTTAATCTGTAACTTCTGGCGTTACCACGGTAACCTTTAGACAGCACTGGGCCCCAGTGAGTGCTCCATATTAACCTCCCGGACACCTAATATTACAAACGCTTAAATGTCCTGAACTGAGCGTCCGATTTGAATAAAAACAGCGTCCGGGAGAAACAAAAAATCCCGGTCCGTCCGCGCGGGTAATACCGTACGGTGAAGGTGTGCGTGCAAACGGCTCTGGAAAGGAACATCTCTCTCTCTCTCTTCTCCCCCCTGTTGCTGCTGGTAGTAAGACAGTCACCGTGCCAGCCCCTGCAACACACGTCACATCGGGCCTATCTAGCACAGAAGAGGATCAGCTGATCATTATTACATTGCTACAAACACACAATATACGTAAATAGCAGTTAGAGGAACGTTTTAGCGGTTTCCGCAAAGTTACTACGGCCTATTCACACGTTAATGGGGTCAGTTAGAATGGACCAGTGTAACGGCGTTGGGTTTTATACACCGTCCTGCTGCTGAACATCAGGTAAGCTATTATTGCTAAAGCAGCATTACACCGGCAAAGGGAAAACGCTCACTCGTTTTGGGATCCCGCTGTAATGTATACACATCGATTGGCTACACACCCCAACCGTCTGAGGCTTCTTTTACTTCCAGAATGGACTCAAAACACCGTATTAAAGCTACAACCGCCTCGCCAATAACAGCTGGTTCCCCTAATGCCTCCTTGGGAATCAGACACCGGACTCGGGTAGTATTACGGCGGATTGGAGGCTGCCGCGGGCCTGGCCCAGATTGGTAGATATTTATGCCACCACTGGCAACTCCAAGCCTAAGGTTAAGACCCAGACTATTACATTAGGTGTACATAGCAAAAAAGGAAATATACATCGCCTGGCAATGGCCAAAAATGACATTATGTACATTAGCACTGTAATGTAAAGTGTGCGTGTGTGTAAGTGTGTGTAAGTGTGTGTATGTGCAAGTGTCTCTTGTATAGCATTTCCATTAAACTTCTGGCGATTTAACACGTTGTCAGCATACTGGGACTGTCCTGCAGATCACATTTCCCTCTCTCGTGGTCTTACTATGGAAATCATTTGTGAATGTTTTACAAGCATTTTAAGCCTAGCAGGCATTATTTTTTTTATTTATTGGACTCTACAGGGGGTCGCCGAAGCTGAAATGAACGCAGCCCAGCTCGGAGACCCCCTGCTTCAGCCCTATAACTAAAAATAATCAGAGAGAAAATCTGCAGCCTGGAGGGCTCCTTTAAAAAGGGCGCACATCATTAAACACTACGGGGTTAACCTTCACCTCAAGCACGTCTTTAAATGATCATCTCTACTGATCTAGGGAGAGGGAGCGGCTCAGTGAGCAAAGACACTGAGTGACACTGCGAATGTTGCACAGGAGCCTGGTTGAATTCCCGGTGTCCTTGTGACCTTGGGCAAGTCACTTTATCTCCCTGTGCCTCAGGCACCCAAAAAATAGATTGTAAGCTCCACGGGGCAGGGACTCGTGCCTGCAAAATGTCTCTGTAAAGCGCTACGTAAAACTAGCAGCGCTATACAAGAACATGCTATTATTATTACTGTTCCATGCACGTTTACAGGCCCGGACTGAAGGAAAGAGCCCTGCTGCATCAGTGCATTAACTATATCAGGGGTTCAGGATATCCCTGTTTCAGCACAGGTGATTCAGTCCAAGACTGAGCCTCGGCCATTTGTGCTGAAGCAGGGATATCCTGAAAACCTGACCTGTTGGTGGCCCCTGAGGATTAGAGTTGGCCGCCCCTGAACTAAATGATTCCTCCTCACTCCCACCCAGCTTGCACCTCGATACATTTTAGGTATTAAAAAGATTGCCCCACTCTCCCCTTTCTCCCAGAGAAGGCATGTCCAGACAGCGGAAACCACCCGTGGGAAACATGTTTCTCTGTAACTGTCCCACCCAGCGCCGGATAAGCAGCTCCTCATTGCAATGCCTGGCCGCAGTTAAAAAAGGTAAAATCAGATGGTGACTAAACTTTGCGGTGTCCTATTCCCACCGATAAACGGGTGACAACACAACGAAGAAATCCAAATGCCCCATCTCCTATTACAGGAGCACAGAATGCACAACCCTGAAGCTTTTACTAAAAAACTAAACAAATAGAAGGGCATATTTTGTTGTAGTAAAGACGTGACCGGATGGAATAAGGGTTTTACCGGCCCAATGATTAGTGCTGTCAGGCACCAAGTATCTCTTACTATTAGGGTCTAATTCAACCGGCTGAGACTCATTTACCTAAAAGCACAAAGCAGACCATTCACTGATGTGTATATCTTATAGAAGTTATTCCCAACACAGGGGGAGGGGGGTGCATAAAGGGGCCCCCAAGGGGTAGAGGCAACAAAAAGGAAAAACTGCTTCAGCACAGGTGGATCAATCAGCAGCTCAGTATTTGACGGAGCCACCGGTTCTGCAGCAGGGATATCCTAAAAACCCGGCCTGTTGGTGGCCCTTGGGGACTGGAGTTGGCCAGCCCTGCCAGAGAGTAGCAGGGTCCTGAGCACTTTGTAAGGCCCCAAAATGCACCGTGGTGGGGGGAGGGGGGAAATCGCTGCCACTTGCAGCAGGTGTTTCCAAAGTCGCTCCCCACAATGCTTTGCATCCACAGCAGCAAGGCATTGTGGGACATGATATTGGAAGCTCCCATCGTGAGTGACAGCGATACCCCCCATGCTGCCTGCACACACTAAGAGTAGTTTGGGGGATTAAGCGTGTGTTCCCCCCACGGCACAGGACACCATACTGCCCGGGATCGGTCACACAGGTAATAGTCTGATGAGTCAGTGATGAGATTAATTAGGGGTTCGGGCATAAATATTTTCATGCAGGGGAAGCAGTGTTAATAAAAAAAATTTAAAAAAAAGTGAGAACCTGCCCTTTCATAGGCTTAAAATGCATGTAAAACATTTGCAAATGATTTCCATGGTAAGAACACGGAAATGTGATCTAAAGAGCATTCCATGTATGCGGACAATTATATTTGCACCAACAGGGGCGAGAAACGTGTCAGTGTGGGCCTCCAGCCCTTGTCATGCTTTCATCCAATAAGTCTTCATTTTTAACTACATTGGGATACGCTATTCTCTTGTTTTGCAGGTGGGAGTTATTCCAGTTAGGTGTGTTATGGGACTTTCACCAGCTTTATTGTATATACCTGTTACTTAAAAAGTACCTTCAAGTATGCTCTTAAATCATTAAGTGATATTGTGTCACACAGTTGGGGTGTGTAGCCAATCGATGTGTATACATTACAGCGGGATCCCAAAACGAGTGAGCGTTTTCCCTTTGCCGGTGTAATGCTGCTTTAGCAATAATAGCTTACCTGATGTTCAGCAGCAGGACGGTGTATAAAACCCAACGCCGTTACACTGGTCCATTCTAACTGACCCCATTAACGTGTGAATACGCCGTAGTAACTTTGCGGAAACCGCTGAAACATTTTCCACTAACTGCTATTTACGTATATTGTGTGTTTGTAGCAATGTAATAATGATCAGCTGATCCTCTTCTGTGCTAGATAGGCCTGATGTGACGTGTGTGGCAGGGGCTGGCACGGTGACTGTCTTACTACCAGCAGCAACATGGGGGAGAAGAGAGAGATGTGTTCCTTTCCAGAGCCATTTGCACGCACACCTTCACCGGACGGTATTACCCGCGCGGACGGACCGGGATTTTTTGCTTTTTGTTTCTCCCAGACGCTGTTTTTATTCAAATCAGACGCTCAGTTCAGGACATTTAAGCGTTTGTAATATTAGGTGTCCGGGAGGTTAATATGGAGCACTCACTGGGGCCCAGTGCTGTCTAAAGGTTACCGTGGTAACGCCAGAAGTTACAGATTAAGAACACCAGAATCTTTAAAGGAGCAATCACACAATCAGCACCCTGACTTTCTCAGGGGCCTCTGAATGGGGGGGGGGGGGGGTGTTTGTCACTCAAGTGTTTTATTTCCCCCTTATCCTGCCCCGTCCTTATCAAAGCCAATAAAGATAAGGGGAGGTGGGACCCTGGCTGTACAGGTACTTACTGATCACAGAAAAGGAAAATCAACCCCCACCGCCCAAACCTAACTTTAAAAACAAATGAAATACTTACAAAGGTCTCAGTGTGGAGGAGGAGAGAAAGTGGGTGTGTGTGTGTGTATATAAAAATAGAATATTCTAATATTATAGGAGTTAAACTACTGTGCTTCTGGGAGGGATTGCTGATTTCAATCACTTTGGCATTTCCAAATATAATAATGCATGTTGACCTATATATTATCTGTATTATTCCCCTTCATAATCTTACGTTGTCATGCTGCAGGAGAGCAGAACCCATAGAATAGGAAAAGGCTTAATTGGGGATGGGTTGTCTGATGGGGATTGTGAGGCCCTGGAAGAGTTACCGTGTAATGAAATTCTCCATCTTCAATCATTACACTGCACATCTGTTCTATTTCCGGATCATTACAAGCCCTCTTTGGTATAGCTTACACTACGACACAGATACAAGTCTAGGATTCTTAAGGGTTTATAAAAAAAAAAAAACAAGTCAAGAGCTCTGAATGCATGCAGTGTACGAACGAAACATGCAGAGAGGTGTTATGCAACGATCAGTGCAAGGAAACAGTCAGGTGACTGCACTGACACATCCGCAGACACGGTGTAACAATCCATAATACAGATAGAGGCCATTCCTATAAGGAGTCTTAAAACAGCAGCACAATTGTATAGATTAACATCATTTTGACACGTGCCCAAGCACTACATAAAGAACCATTCGGGCATGGTTATCTTATCCACTTCAGTGGCAAAAACCCACAGCATACATACAGTACTCTGGATAGACTGTTACAAGCATTAAATACCATAGAACACAGGTGGCCTACTCCAGTCCTCAAGGGCCACTATGGTTAGGTTTTCAGGATATCCCTGCTTCAGCACAGGTGGATCAATCAGTAGCTCAGTATTTGACTGAGTCACCGGTGCTGAAGCAGGGATATCATGAAAACCTGACCTGTTGGTGGCCCTTGAGGACGGAGTTGTCCGCCCCCCTTGCGATAGAGTAAGGTAAGCCCCTCGAAAGTCTTCAGTTGAGGGAAGGGACATTACTGCAGCCGACGGAGGTGCCAGATGTGCCCAGGAAATGGTTAATAATGCCAAAGCTAGCAAAAAAATATCAAATTCTAATCAATATATCTCAGGTTATTGGATAAACCAGCACTTTAAGAAATAAGCAATTCTATCGATTTCTGCTCAACCACAGTTCAAACGTGCAACGCTTCTTTAAATTGTAATCAGATTTTGAGAGAAGAAATTCTAGCAAGTGTTAATTTTATACAATTACATCAAATTCAAATTAATTTACCAATTCATGAAACTGATCAGAGGGAAACGAATAATCTAGAAGTTGCATTTATCCTTTTTTTATTATTATTATTTTTAGCACATCTCTATAAATTTAAATTTTAAGTGTCTAAATGTAATCGCAAATATCTATGTGCGCAGTTGTTTGACTGCAACAATTCAGAGAAAGTAGGTTTGAATTTCTTTGTACCGCTAGAAATAATCTTATAGACGTCACTAATTGTTTGTTAACAAGGTGAGCAGACCCACACTTCCTGTACGCTTGGGAGGGAATGTCTGCGATGGAACACTTTGCAATAGTTCTGACAGCACGAAATAATTATTCCCATGGAGGAAACCGTCTCAAGTCAGTTAAAAATTAGGCCGAGCGTATAATGCCCGCGACGCGTGGCGTCATCCGTCGCGGCTAGCGAAAGTTGTATTTCGCTTTGCGACGGCATCGCGGGCGACCAGGCCATTGATTGGTTATGGGGCTGTCACATGAGGCAACAGCTCCTGAAAAATCAAATATTCCCGGCTGCAAAAAAATTGCGTCGCCCTGTCGTGCTTACTATAAGCGCACGCGGCGGCGGCGGCAATGCATTTGTTTTTGGGTGACGTCGCCGGCTCTATAAGCGCGGCCTTAGGTGGTAACTAAAAACTCTTGCAGGAACCAAAAAAAACCACTTGTTTTTAGGGGAAAGGCCCAGCAAAAGAGCAAGGCGCTATTTAGAAAAAAGTCTCCCTTCTAAATCTAAAGGGTGGCACCAAATTTAACAAAGGAAAAAAAGAAATTGCTAATTAATTGCACAAAATGACAGATGTGCATGTTCACCGATTCAACCTCCAGAAGTTATAAATTTACAAATAAAAACAATGCTTCCCCCCAACCCCCGCCCATTAAAAATGACACTATTACAGGTGTATTTTTGGCACACTGCAAAGTAGAAATGGTGCTTTCATTTTATAATTAGTTATGTTGTAAATCTCTCAGGAAATATACTTAAAAAAGAGAAAGTGATCGTACAAGGTAACAAAGCCTTGTCCTACTTAACCAAAAAAAGGTTGAACACCCCTGTTTTAGACTAACAACCCCTATAATTATGTTGTGAAATTCTGGGGAACCCCAACCCTCTCTAATAGCTCATCTAAGATCAGATGCATTGTAAGGAACCCCAACCCTCTCTAATAGCTCATCTAAGATCAGATGGATTGTAAGGAACCCCAACCCTCTCTAATAGCGCGTCTGAGATCAGATACATTGTAAGGAACCTCAATCCTCTCTAATAGCTTATCTAAGATCAGATGCATTGTAAGGAACCCCAACCCTCTCTAATAGTGCGTCTGAGATCAGATGCGTTGTAAACTCTTCTGTATATGGTACAATTTTCAAAATTACCTGAAAATTGCAGAGAACCCTTTAGGGATGCCCGGGGAACCCAAAGATTGGTTGAACAATACTGCTCTGAAATGTAATTGTTTCCATAATTGTTACCCTCTCACAACTTTGCTATAATCTACAGATATACAACATATTATGCACCCTCCTTAACACAGCACTGTTCTGCGTGCTAAATGTATACAATGTCTGCCTTGGGGAGTTGATGCTTTAAAGGATTAGTTATTGCCCTTTCTGCAGTATGGTCGTCAAACCTAAATTAGCAAAACAACTGGTGGAAATAGTTCCGCAAACGGCACATGGGGCAGACGCTTGTGTGTTTTAAGTCACATGCCAAATGCAAACGGAATAAAAGTTCTCTCCTAATCTTAAAAGTTGACATAAGATTAAACACCCCACACCCATGTAAAATGAGGTCATACGTTTCAGTCACAAAAAAGTGAATTATCGATTACTAATGCCTCAGTGATCCCCAGTTATGGATCAGTGGAAGTCCCTGCATTATATTATTTAAATATCAGAGCATCCTTCCCACTATCGCACTGCCAGACTGAGAAAAAACATATCTACATTTGCCTAAGGTGAGGAGCCTTTGTAAGCTCTTCAGCCCGAAGACTAATGTGCCCAGTGTTGTCTAATTATATGCAGTGAGGCTCAGTGAGCAAAAACGTGAAAGAAACAAAAACAACAAACCCTAAATCAGGGGGGGGGGCTCAACTCCAGTCCTCAAGCCCCCCCCCCCAACAGGTCAGGTTTACAGGATATCCCCGCTTCAGCACAGATGGCTCAGAGGCCGAATCTTTGAATGAGCCTCCGGTTGCAGTCTAGAAAATAAGGTCACGGCCATTTTACTCTGAGCAAATGACTGCCGGCGCTTCAACGCGACTCACCCTGCCGCCAGAACCTTCCGCCGCCGGCAAATTCACAGCTAAGTAAGTGCCTAAACCCCCTATCCCTAACGTAAAACCCCATATCCCTACCCCTTACCCTAAAACCCCATATCCTTACCTTAAGAGCCCTTACCCGTAAAAACCCATACCCTACCCTTACCTAAAACCCCATATCCTTAGCCCTTACCCTAAAACCCCATATCCCTACCCCTTACCCTAAAACCCCATATCCCGACCCCTTACCCTAAAACCCCATATCCTTAGCCCTTACCCTAAGCAACAAGACCCCTTAAAATGAACCCCCTTAACCTAAACAGTAATAAACCTTACCATGGAAGCGGCCGGCGGTGAGGATCCCAGCGGCGGATTGGCTGCGGTGAGGGTCTGTCTGCGGCCGAACGCTGACGGTGAGGATCCTAGCGGCTGATTGGCTGCGGTGAGGGTCTGTCTGCGGCCGAACGCCGACGGTGATTTGGTTGCAGCAAAATATCCACGACCAGATGTCCCATTCCATCTGATTGAGCCACCTGTGCTGAAGCTGGAATATCCTGAAAACCTGGCCCGTTGGGGAACTTGAGCACCCCTGCCATAGAGAGGGCAATATAACTAATAAAGCGCAGCCTAACTTTTCATCTGTTTAATGATTACTGTGACACGGAGCATTATTTCCCTTTAAACAGGCATCCTCATTCCATTTAACCAAGAGAAGCGGTTGTGCGCTCCCAGCCTTAGTATAAGTCAAGATAACAACGTAGACAACATCCATCCTTTTGGAGCTTTTATAGGACGACGGTTAATCATTCATACATATTTTTTTCCATTGTATTTTCAGGGAAAGTGTGAAGAAAAATCCGGTTATTAGAAATGATCTTTTTGCGAACATGCCAATGCGAACTCTCCCACATTTACAGTGCACAGAAATAAGCTCCTAGCTATTGCAAATATACGCCACAACATTGTGTGTGAAGTCAGAATCAAATACACTAACTGCTGGGACATGTTCTGTAACAGACCAAACAATCATTTACATTCTCAACACAGGACCAGGTTTAAAAATGTGCCTGTCATGTATACGATTTCTGACCGTCAATTGTTTAATTAAAGGACACAGAGAAATTTAAATAAATGCTCTTGAAAAAACGCAGTTTCAAACCGTCCCCCAGGGTGTCTTTCATTGCACCGACATCAGCAGTTTAACAACGCACATGCCGGCATTGTGGGTGCTGCACCCAGAGCCTCCGTTTGAATTGGAGAATATAAAGCACTCCCCCCATCGTCCTCAGTTGGACATTTTCTAACAGGCAGTGAGAGGGCAGCATGCAGACATCCTTCAGAAGATGGAGAGGGATAATAAGCACGGAGGAGAAACAGTGTAAATATACATCATATGATAGCACGCATGTATACAGACATGCCTCACTCGCATCTTATGCAACAAAAGACAAATACAGATTGCCACATGCAGTTATTGTGCATTTCCAGATGTGATTACAAACAGTGCATTGTAACATGTGAATATCGTAAAGGACCCAGCTAATTACAAATATTCTGTTATCGGCATGTTTATAAGCAATCATACAATGTTAAAAAGCAGATGTGACGAGTCATAAATAAGTCAACGTATATATACAGCTGTCTCACAAATATTCAGTCATGCTTCCTGTGTACAACCAACTACCCATCATATATACAGGTGCTTGATTCAGAAAATCGCTGAGCTATAGACACACATTTTTAATATTAGTTGCTCATACAAATGTTTTCAATGGCCTCTACAAGCATACACATACCATGTGTCACATGAAAGGAACATCTATCTTTTAGTCACTTCCTATCAAGTCAAGATATGTCACCTCAAATACACACATGTAAAAGGTGGCAAAAGTATGGTCCGTTTCCAGCACTACAGCTCTTTGTAACACGGAGCTTCACCTTATTTTGCACTAAAGCCGTAGCCTGTGCAGATCGCCATTGTATTTATTTTTACTAACTTTGCTAGATCTCTTATTAACCCTTCTAACACCATTTGTATTTTATAAATCTGATGCGCCTTTAAAGGAGTTAAGCATTTGAAATATTAAGTGTCCGGGAGAGTAAAATGAAGAAGTTCTCTCCAGAGCCCATTACCTTCCAATAGTTACCACGGTAACCTCAGAAGCTAGAGATTTAAAAACATCACGTTTAACACAATTTATTTGATGTATATACACACCCACACAATAATACAAGAGCATAAGTGGCACGCCTCCAACATGCATCTCACCTCTAGTGACATGTCCAAAGAATTAATTAATATAATATATCACCCAGATAATCAGTGTAATTAACACAGCACACAGGCGTCAGTAAGCAGAGGCTAATTTGTATTATATCAAATCCAGAACACCAACGAACCTTCCTTAGGGCTGATGAGGGTTCGTAAGTGAACCAAAACATTGGTGTTCTAAGATGGATTTTATATAATATACACATTAGCCTCTGCTCACTGACTCCTGTGTGCCGAGTCCATTACGCCAATTACCTGGGCGATTTAGTTAATAAATAAAAAAATAATTATATATATATTCGTTTTAAAGAATAGTGGCACATGCTGCTCCTTGTAACACGGAGCACAGCGCATCACCACCCTTTGCCTTAGAGTAGCAGCCCGTGCTGAGTGACTTTTTTTACCGACTTTAATAGATCTATTATTGACCATTCTAAAGCCATTTGTATTTTATAACCCTGGTACTTTTGTTCAGGAGATGTACGCATTTGAAATATTAAGTGTCCGGGAGGGTAAAATGAAGCTGTGGGGGGGATTGCTGCTATTAACTCTAAAAATGAAGCTGTACAGAACAGGAGTAATGACGCCCCATTAACCTCCCAGCCCCTCCCTCACCAATGCCCATGAACTCCCGTACTCTCACGAATTCCTAAAGTCTCTCCAAAACCCTCCAAAGTCACCCACCTCACCGCTGCAATCGCCTGCACTGTCCGTCCCATCACCATCCCACCAACAAGACCAAGGGCTCGATTATACCAGATGCCGCTAGGGCGATACGGTGACGTCACCCGCACGCTGCCACCGAGTGGCATCTTGATTATACCAAGGAAACTGAAAAGCGGAGACAGGGAGGTGTGGCCGTGAGCAGTCCTCCCTTATTGGCTGGAACCACTCGCGTGACGCGGCCGTCACCAGCCAGGAACAAAACTGAGGATCGCGCCAGGAGACATCCGTCCTGCATGCAAGTATGAGCGCTTCTATTGGTGTTTTAAATGTTTTTCAGGCGCGCAGCCACGCACAATTTTTGGTATAATCACGGCCTACATCTAAACACCTGGCCCCCAACCTACCAAGCTTTCAATGCCCCTAACCCATAGCCAGACCATTCTGTTCCCACTCCTGCCCACCACAAAACACATTGTTAGGCCGCGCTTATAGTGCTGGCGACCGATGGTGTCACCTGTCGCCACCAGCGAAAGTTATCATTTGTTTTTAGCGACTGTCACCAGTGACGTCACTAAAGGGGGCGGGCCGCACAATTTGATTGGTTTAGAGTCACATGTAGCAACCGTCTCTAAAAAAACAAACAAATTTAGCCGGCTTCCAAATTTTCAGTCGCGACGTTGCGTCGCAAGTCACTAAAAGCGCTGCCTAACAATTACTCTATCCCCATCACCTGAAATGTTCCATATGTAACCCCCACCACTGTTTTACTAACTAATGTACAGCGCCCTGAATAAGGACGCAATATAATGGTTATAAATCAATGTAAATTTTATACATATGTAAAATTATATTGATAGATCTATACACAAGACATTACATTACCATTCGGAAGACAAGAAACTACAGCTCAATCTAGCAGGCACACTCTTGCATTGTGTCGTCACCCACTAACAAAACGCTCATATACTTCATGGATTATCTTTTTCCATCATGACACAAATTTCTGCACGACTCAAAAGCCACCACACGGCATGATTCATTAGACTAGTGCACTACATCACTCACATCATGACACACAGGCCTCTTGTCTTGCACAACGTAGCATGTCTTGTACATCACATGTAGCATGCGCATCAGCAAACCTGCTGCATTACGTCATCACAGTACACACGCTCCCTTTTATGATGTCAGACAGGGTTCAGCCTGGCCTTCACCGGCTGCCCCCTATCTCCCCCCCCCCCCCGTTACTGAGGTAACACATTGCAGAGTCATTTACGTAAAGTAGTACAAATAGGTATCGCTACATGTACAGGAAGGCCTTCATCCAGCAGTAGGTCAAGAAGTGTTAATGATGAAATTGTGTGTGTGTGTGTGTGTGTGTGTGTGTGTGTGTGTGTGTATATCTAGACCTGTCTAAGCCATGTGAATGTGCTCACAAGTAATATTTTTATATGACATTTATACACAAACACACACACATTCATATGAAACAGGCTTTCAACAGTGGATCGACAAGGGCAAATATATAGACACACACACTTTCATATCAGTACAAATACATACATATACTAGACCCATTTTCATATACACACACATTTCTCTATATGTGGGAATATATGATCATTTGTATAGTGACACCCGTATATCCCACACCCCCACACCGCAGACATTGCATTACATGCAGAGTTACGATGCACAGTGGGAAAGGGAGCCCTCCGTGCAAGAGCTTACAATCTAAGCCCTGACCCTGCACCCCTCAGGGAGCGCCCCCCGCTGCTAGCCCATGGGGAGGCCCGAAGTGACATTGAGGGGTGGGGAGAAGTCTGGGCCTGCTCCCGCTGACACAGCCTCGGCCTCTCGTACTTCTCCCCCGAGGCCTCACCGCCGGGCCTCATTCTCACCGCCGGGCCTGCTCCCACTGACACAGCCTCGGCCTCTCGTACTCCTTCCCCCCGAAGCCTCACTCTCACCGCCGGGCCTCGCAGGCTCCGGTTCCAGCCTCCCTTCTCCGCACCGCCCCCGGATAGGGTTACCTACCGCGGGGAGACGCCGCTCGCTCCGGTGTCCGCTGGAATCCTCCGCCCAGCGCTCCCTCACTCCGCCATTTTCTCCATTGTTACGAAGGAAGACCGGATGTGAGGAGGGGCGGGGCTTCAATGCAAGGGGGGTGGGGTGGCTGGGGGCGGCGGGACGGAAGTGACGCAGCTAGGCGCGTCCAGCACAGGGGGGGTCAGCAGCGTCACTCTCTGGCGGCCATGTTGGTTGTGGCAATTTCATGCAGTAAAAACATCATGTGATTCATATAGATTTTAAAAAAACAGCTCCACCTAGTGTCCTTTTCACCGACTGCAGACATGATTACCAGCTTCCATTCCTTCTACTGAAGATATAAATAGAACAATCAGCTTTATATGTGGTATTATGGTAACGTATGTAACACTGACTTCAAAACTGGGGGAGCCTCAGCTGAATGTCAGTGTCAGCTCTCTCTGTGACCTTGGGCCAGTCACTTTATCACAATGTCAGAGGCACCAAAATTAGAGCGTAAGCTCTTCGGGGCAGGGACCCAATATGCCTGTAAAATTGTATGTATAGCAGTAAGGGCTGTCAGGTGTCCATTATTGAAGCAGACGGTCCTGTATTTGGACACAGTCCAGTAAAAAATGAGAGGTCATACGGACATGTGTGTGCATACCGGTATTACCTCTCTGGGCGTGTATGTGTATACCGGTATTACCTCTCTGGGCGTGTATGTGTATACCGGTATTACCTCTCTGGGCGTGTATGTGTATACCGGTATTACCTCTCTGGGTGTGTACTGTATGTGTATGTGTATACCGGTATTACCTCTCTGGGCGTGTATGTGTTTACCGGTATTACCTCTCTGGGCGTGTATGTGTATACCGGTATTACCTCTCTGGGCGTGTATGTGTATACCGGTATTACCTCTCTGGGCGTGTATGTGTATACCGGTATTAGCTCTCTGGGCGTGTATGTGTATACCGGTATTACCTCTCTGGACGTGTATGTGCATACCGGTATTACCTCTCTGGGTGTGTATGTGCATACCGGTATTACCTCTCTGGGCGTGTATGTGTATACCGGTATTACCTCTCTGGGCGTGTATGTGCATACCGATATTACCTCTCTGGGAGTGTATGTGTATACCGATATTACCTCTCTGGGAGTGTATGTGTATACCGATATTACCTCTCTGGGCGTGTATGTGTATACCGGTATTACCTCTCTGGATGTGTATGTGTATACCGGTATTACCTCTCTGGGCGTGTATGTGTATACCGGTATTACCTCTCTGGGCGTGTATGTGTATATCGGTACTACCTCTCTGGACATGTATGTGTATACAGGTATTATCTCTCTGGACATGTATGTGTATACCGGTACTACTTCTCTGGACATGTATGTATACCGGTATTTGCTCTCTGGACATGTATGTGTCTGGTATTACCTCTCTGGACATGTATGTGTCCGGTATTACCTCTCTGGACATGTATGTGTCCGGTATTACCTCTCTGGATGTGTATGTGTATACCGGTATTACCTCTCTGGACATGTATGTATACCAGTATTAAATCTCTGGACATGTATGTGTCCAGTATTACCTCTCGGGATATGTATGTGTCCGGTATTACCTCTCTGTACATGTATGTGTCCGGTATTACCTCTCTGGACATGGATGTGTCCGGTATTACCTCTCTGTACATGTATGTGTATACCGGTATTACCTCTCTGGACATGTATGGGTATACCGGTGTAACGGTATTTCTGGCCCGGCCTGACCCACCCAATCTCACATTGGACTTTCTCACCTGTCTATGAAGGCAGGATGAACGTGCTTCTCCACACATTACCACCTGATTTTTCTCGTCGCACCGGTTTAGAGGCGTCATAGCATACGTGACTGGATCCGCTGAGCTGTGGAACTTCTCTCGTGTACACAAATGGAGAACACGCCGGAGTCACAAAGCATGGACCACAAGACAGCAAGCACGCACAGCACACCAGACGACCCCATCTTCTCACCTGTCCCAACCTAGCAGCGAACCGAGCACGTACCTCGAGGCAACAGCCACGCACATCACCCCAGAGACTAGCCCTAGCACCCACAGCAACGACACACAGCCCCTCCTACTACCACCACACTGAGGGGACGATTAAACGATTAGTGGTTCCAGCGCAAGATCACACAGTCTCAGTCTTCTTTCCTCCCTCCTGGCGCAGCGTCAACCCCCTGGCCAGACACTCTACGATGATTCCCCCGCACGGCCGGGGAGCGCGGACAGAGCAGAGGGTTGGTTATGAGAAAGGGGGGGGTGGGGAAGCAGTCCGGAGGTGGGAGGGTCGCTCGATACCTACACTCTCTGCAGAGGAGGGAGGCATCACTACCATATACTCTGGACGCTGCACCAATGTCTCTATTCCTACCAGCATCTCACACCCTCAACAGCACCGAGACGGACCAGCCTCCCGAGCACCTACAGCTACGCGAAAACCAAAGAAAAGCACAAGATAACACACTCTCGTGGGAAAGTAGGAACCGGAGGAGAGGCACAACGCCGTCTCGCGGGCGCAAGACCCCGGGGCTCTGCACGGTCACATCCCAAAAGAAGGTGAACCTGGGGCCCGGGGGAAGGGTGCCGAAGCGGCCATCCCCTCAGCTGCTCGGGGCTGCAGCGTAATGTCACCTACCACACATAACAATACCCGCCTATGGTTCTCTGGGGCGTGTATGATAAAAGATGTATATATAAAAAACGCGTTAGTTAAATCCTCTCGTGGAAGGGCTATGGATGATAATGTGATGTGAAACAAGAATAATAAAAAAGGAGAAGACCGGTAAGTGGTGGAAAGAACCAGGGGAGGGGGACCGGAACAAAGGAGTCAATAACTAGGGACAAACGGTACAGATGTACTGGTGCCTCCGTTATTAGCTTGAATTAGCACGCGGGGGAGGGAGGGAAGTACCCTCCGTTGGCAGGTCTACCTTGAGCGCCCGGGCGAGGGGGTCTCTTTTGCGGGCGGGTCTTCCTCCCGGGCGGGATCTCACTGTCTCTGAATGCGGTTAATTGTCGGCACCTATAGGAACATTCATAGAGCACAACTCGCCCGAGAGGAATATGGGAATTGCGTAACCACTGTTCTGGATGTTACTTGGGGGCCCGGAATGGGGATGGCCCACCGCGCTTTCCCCCAGCGGTGCCCCCGGTTCACAGGTATGACCCCCGAGGCCCGAGCTCCTTGCACTCCCCACCTAAGTCCGCTGACATATTCAGCCAAAATACCCCAAACATAGGAGCAAAGAAAAGAACCCGGGGTCTTTTCTCATAAGGAACCTTCTCTGGGCGGGTAGGTTGTAATACCGGTATTACCCTCTCTGGGCGTGTATGTGTATACCAGTATTACCCTCTCTGGGCGTGTATGTGTATACCGGTATTACCCTCTCTGCGTGTTATGTGATACCGATATTACCCTCTGGGAGGTTATGTGTATACCGATATTACCTCTCTGGGAGTGTATGTGTATCCCGATATTACCTCTCTGGGCGTGTATGTGTTACCTGTATTACCTCTCTGCTTGGATGTGTATGTGTATAGACCGGTATTATTGAAACGACCTCTCTGGGCGTGTATGGTGTATACCTGGTATTACCTACCTCTCTCTGGGCGTGTATGTGTATATCGGTATACCTCTCTGACATGTATGGTGTATACCGGTATTATCTCTCTGGACATGTAATGTGTCATACCGGTACTTACTTCTCCTGACAGTATGTATAACCGTATTTGCTCTCTGGACAGTATGTGTCTGGTATTACTCTCTACATGTTATGTGTCCGGTATTACCGGGGAGGGCTCTCTGCTGTTGAGGTCCACTGGTATTACCTCTCTGATGTGTATGTGTATATCCCGGTCTTACCTCCTCTGGACATTATGTATACCATTATTAAATCTCTGGGACATGTATGTGTCCAGTATCTACCTCTCGGGATATGTATGTGTCCGGTATTACCACGGTCTCTGTACATGTATGTGTCCGGGGTATTACCTCTACTGGAACAGTGGAGTGTGTCCGGTATTACCTCTCTGTACATGTATGTGTATACCGGTATTACCTCTCTGGACATGTATGGGTAACCGGTGTAACGGTATTCTCGGCCCGGATGCCGACCCACCCAATCTCACAACATTGGCCCTTCTGGTGGTCTAACTCGATACCTGCCATTCAAGTGTAATATGTCATATGGTGCAACCTGCTGCTACAGGACTCCTGAGTCTCCCCATGATGGTGTGTGGGGAGACCCGTTCAACAGAGCAGCTGAGTATGTAGTTCTGAGTCTCACCTAGTTACAGTGCAGGCGCCTCCACCTCACCAGGGTCCCTGCGTCACTGGGGGATATCCGGCGAGGAATCCTCCGTGGTGCTCCTCTCTGCACTCCCTTCCAGTAGATACACGAGAGGGGTTTCTCTGGCTGAACTCATCTTTATTGACACGGCAAGGCAACGCCCTCCACAAAGGAGTATCTTCAGTCCCTCGTCATCTCACCAGTGCTCCCTTTAGTTAGGTATATCAGCCTAGATCAGGGATTCACTATCCCCGCAGGAATCACTGTCCTGTGCCATGTCCCTGGACACAGCCTCCTATGGGAGTTACTATAACAATACCTGCCAGAACTCCCCTCAGCTCTGACAAGGCTTTCCAGCAACACTGCAGTAACTCTGCATCAGAACTCCACAGCAACTTTGCAGCAACTAACTTTAGAACACAGTCTGTGCCTTATGTAAGCTTCTGAGTGCTGACACATCCTGACATCACACAACCATGGAGTCAGAGCATGTGAACCATGCCCAGCCATACCAGAGCACCCCACCAGGGTGTGGAGGGGAAACCTCCATGATACTGGCTGGCATGCCCACACTTACCAGGCCCTTACTGCCAACAGGAAGATGGACTGTAGCATTTTACATGACCCTTACATTCTCCCCCTGGTGAATCCCATCGTCCTCGCTGGGACCTAATTTTGCATACCTCTTTCCAGGAGCACTGCAACACAAAACATAATTAGGGTTAACATCCATACAAATTTTCAAGCATATTGTAAACTAGACTCCAGTACATCTCTTCATCATAACATAATAGATCCATCCTAACATAGATGTATAACAACCAGGGTTTACTCCTTATGGAGTATCCATTAGTGGTACTACCATACCCTCTTACGGTGGCTTGCGCACACATGTCCCGGGGCTTACCAGCAATGCTGTAACCCTCTGTGCGACACATTCTCGTGTAACCCCCAGGATCCCAATCTTCTTCCCCTGATCCTGCCTCCTCATCGGTGCCATATCCCTATCCTCACCAGTGAACCCATTTTAAAACTCAATTTCTCCTTCCATGAGGGGTTCAGGGACATACAGGTACTCCAACCTGTGGGGCGCTTTGTACTTACTAAATGCCCTCTGCCCGGCCGACTGGCTCCCCTAGTCACGCTTGCGTTCCTGCCCTCCTTGCAACACCCATGGACGGCTCGTCTGTGTCCACAGGGTCAGATAATATCCCAGGCCCCATAGGCTCTATATTATGTGACATATCTGAAACCATCTTTCCTGCATCTTCCTTCTCTCTGGGCCGGTGTAAATTCCCCCACCCCCACCATTGGGTCTCCTTACTTTCCTCAGACCCCCACTCTAGTGAGTCCCCCTCCTCTGTATCCCCCAAGAAGTACCCCGAGGTTCTTGATGAAAGAGGCCTAGACCACCTCTCTTGTTTGGAGCTATCCTAGGACTCTAACTACGAGCCACACGAGGTACCCATCGGGACTCGGATACTTTTCCCAACTGGTCCCCCCCACCCCTCTTCCACCATCAGAGCAAGCTTTTCAGTCTCTCCCCAGTCCATTTCTCATCGCGTTCCCTGGGACCCTCCCGACATTCCCCAACCTGGACGTGGACCCACGGGAAAAGTTGACAGGGACAGGGGCTTTACCTAGGGCTGGGGTTGGGCATAGGGACAGGAAATGGGCTCCGCGGGGTCCGACCCGCTCTCGCTCGATAGTCCCCGTATCATTGTGCGGGGACGTGCCGCTGGTTGGGCCTCACCCTTCTCAGCTCTCCTCGCAGCCTGCCAGCTCGTGGTACACAGGTGATCGTCGTGAAGCACTGCCCGATCGCCGCGAGCGGTTGTGGTTCTCTCTCTCTGGTCGTTCCTCTACCCCTCCGCCGGAAGTGACTCATCACCGGGAACCCGATACTCCGCCATCTTGCGATGGATCCCCAAGCGGGATCTTCTTCCTCCACACGACTACTCCGCCGGAAGCGATGGGTCTGCTTCCCCCTCCGCTCGGGCCTGGGCTAGCCTTCCCTCCGCCGTTTGCCACGTAGGAACCGCTCCGTGGTAAGGGTAAGGATGCATCTCACACCGCTCCTTCTTCTCGATGAATCCTCCTCCCTTCCGTCGCTGCACAGTCACACGCGTTGGGACTCCGCCTCTCGGGTTGTTCTGGCACCGGCGACACGAGACTCCGCTCCGCCGCACACAGGTAAGTGCCGTTTCTTTTCCAGCAAGCACGCTGTATTGGTCCGCCGGTAGGCCGTCATCACAACCGTCGTTAGGATTGCTTGTTCCTCTTTCGAGGAGCCGAACTCCGACTCGGGAGTGGCCACTCCGACCGGTGGACGACGGCTGACGGTGATGTTCCGGTTCTCACCGCGGTTGTAAACCCCTTTCTCTTCAGACTCCGCGTTCTGCTCGTTAGGAGCGATCCCCATTCTCCGGTATCAACTGGTTTCGGTACAGCCCACGCGGCGCTTCAGCCGTCAGCATGGCGGTGTCCGCCCCCGCCTTTCTACCAGAGACCTCCCGCAATAATAGGGATATACCCCAATTCATCTCACTCTTGTGTGGCTGTACGGAGACACTTTGCACAATGGTCTCTCTGTTCACCAGCTCGCAACTGTGGACAGGAAGCTCACCCCCAGCTCCTCCCTCAGACAACTCGGTCTTGGCTGGCAGTATAGAGACACTCCCCCTGGTGAATATTTGGGGAGGGTCCCACCAAGTTAATTGGATGCCCCGGCACAGGGTTGAACTGTTCACATCGCTGCTGGGGGGCGTGGCTTCAGGTTTCGCGCCATACCTCCCCGCAGGGTGAAATTTTCTTTTGGGCGCAATCCCGGACAACTTTCTGCAAGTTTTGCTTTGCATATTTTCTGCACACTGGCCCACGCGGTCTCCCGGGGCTCCGGGCTCGCGGGAACCGCATTTTGGATCGCTCGTGGCAATCCATATTGCAGCAGCTTGCAAAACCATCATATCCTTATCTCACCAATAAGCACTCCTTAAGGGCAGGGGGTCACCCCGCATCCTGAGCACAACGCGATCTTAGCCAATAGGATGGTCAGTGTCTCGGCCCTCTCAGGAATTTGCAATACTACATAAGTGTACGCCTGCACCTCAAGTGGCCCTAATATAATCCCCCTTTCGCATCTCCCGTAAGGCGATCCAATCCGCAGGGAGGACACCCAGGGTAGATCCTCTCCGTCTTCCTGATAATAACAGACTGAGTACCGCTTCATATCATTGTACCCATGTCCTCTTTACACGCGCACACACCATGTGCGCTCTCGTCCATTAGCCCTGTCCCCATTTTGGACTATCGTCAGCCGCGTCGGGTCCTCATTCTTGCGGTCGCCATTTTTCTTCGCTGCTGTTACTGTACTTAGGCTCCGTTCTGGACGGGTGCAGCCACCACACCAGTACCATAAAGATTTTGCTCAGATGCACCACCAACATGTGTACCTTATCTCAGGGGTTACCTCCCCAGTGTGTTGACTACCTCCGTCTATCTTCTCACCCCTCTCTCCCGCTGCTGTGGCGGTGCTATATACACTAAGGCTTCCTCCCAGTCGTGCTCCCATACGGTGAGTGTCTGGATGGGGCTGAGTTACTCTGGCTCTGCCATGTCAGTCTTGGGCGTCTACCTGTCTTGGTCAGCCTAGCTCAGACCCTCTCCAGGACTCCTGACCCAAGTTAACAGGGCATCCCTTTCTGGCATCCTACACTAGCACTGCCTCAAGTGACTCGGTCAGCCTATCACCCGCTCCAGACCCCCACTCCTTTCAGGTAGGCCCCTGGTCGTCCCTGGCGAACTGACATACTCCATCAGGCCCCTGACACCCTAGGTCCGTCCCTACTCAGCACAAGTGGCACAGACACTCTCCTGTTTCCAAGTGACCTCAGCTAAAAGCCCTGATCGCTGATGACAGATCTGATCTCAGCAGCTCGCCTCCAAACACCAGGGTGTGAGGGGAAACCTCCATGATTACTGCTGGCATGCCCATACTTACCAGGCCTTACTGCCAGCAGGAGAGATGACTGTAGGCATTTTACATGACCGCTACACCGGTATTACCACTCTGGACATTTATGGGTATACTGGTGTTACCTCCCTGGACATAGTGACCTGATCGGCTTTCAGGGCCGTGGGATTTCCCTGCACAGGGAGAGAGCAGGGCTGTTGCTAGAAGGCTGGGCAGCTAACTGATTGGCTGCATTACCCAGCAGCAGTCAACCAGGAGGAGGTGTCAGGAGCCTGGGGGTAGGGCCAAGGAGAGGAGGAAACAGCATGGAGTGGAGAGAGGTATGTGTATCTCGAGTGCATTGCACCTTTCACTATTTTGTGTCCAGAATTTTTGGAGAAACCTGGTAACTTTAATAGCAGAGTTAGTGTTTTTACTCACTGAGCAACTCCTTCTCCCTGTTTTCTCTTATAATGAAATTCTTTAATAATTCAGTATAAACAAGGATTCCAGTTTTCTGTGTTTTTTTTTTTCTTTTTTAACATTTTCTCTGTATTCTCATTTTATTAAAATATCTATCGGTGTTTACAATGAAAACAATATTGAGACACATTTGAACGTGGTACTTGTCGATGCATACTTTCCTTGTGTTACCCGTGGCTGCTACAAGACGTGGAACTCGGTAGCAAATTAAGCTTCATTCACTTTTTTTTAAATCATTTTTAATTGGAAGAGAAAGATGATCAGTAGTTGGGGTTTTTCCAGCGTTTTTTTTTTGTGGTTGCAACTTAAAAGCACAATACAGTACCTAATTATAAACGGACACCACCATCTCGTCACGTCTTGTTAGCAAGTCTCTGTCCTAACCTTAGTGCTTAAAAATTGGCCCTTACGAGGAAATTAAAATACATTTAATAACATGACTTCTAAGTTCATTTGTAGCTTATTTATCGCAGTTACACCTTGGGGTAATTTACTAATGCACTTGTCAAAGAAATCCCCTTTTTTTCCCTCAGAATAACTTCCCGTTTTAAAATACTCTAGTTTACATTGAGATTGCGAATGAAAGTAAAATGTGTTCTTTTAAAACTCAGTCCCAGCACCCACAAGAGGTCGAACCCTATCCCGAAACTACCACACAACACATTTCGTGCTGAGAGGGACCACAGTCTGGTAATATAATGTATAGAACGGCCTTGAGAAAGAGCCAGGGGCAGCCGAAATGTTGCACATAGAAGAAAAGGAACCCTGTCTTCAAGCACTCTGTCACCAATACATGTGTAATTGTAAGGTTAAAAAACTTTATTAATTAGCAATGAATAAAAAAAAGGGAGTTAAAATACAATTAAATAGTAAGTCAACAGCACGGGACTGTATCATAAGTGACCCAGCTATGGCTAGGTGGGTAGATGTACATATGGAGATCCCTAATAGATATTCGGGATCTAGTGCTATGTTAATAGCTACCTAAAGATATAGGTGGAGGGGCTGTTATGAACCCACTAGGAAATGTGTATGTCAATGTTGATGTATCAGGGCGTATGTTGTAACGCGCTGTATAGGCAAACTTCATATAGTGTGTACATTAACACACTCTAGCATGATAGGCGGTAGTCAAACCTGTAGAGTGACTCCCTGTATTTATGTTGGTGTTGGGCTAACCAGAAAAAACCTCAAGGTATAGATACTGAGAGGTTAGGGGTGAGAATGTTAGGCATAAGTCAGGCACTAAATAGGGCCACTGGAATACTTTTATCTCCATATGTACATCTACCCACCTAGCCATAGCTGGGTCACTTATGATACAGTCACGTGCTGTTGACTTACTATTTAATTGTATTTTAACTCCCTTTTTTTTTTATTCATTGCTAATTAATAAAGTTTTTTTAACCTTACAATTACACATGTATTGGTGACAGAGTGCTTGAAGACAGGGTTCCTTTTCTTCTATGTACACTCATCTCCCCACCCAGTTAGCACCTCACCATGGTTCATTAAAATAAAGCTGTGCGGGTTTTTTCTTTACGTGTAGCAGCCGAAATGTTGCCATTTTTTTGCCAGCAATTGTTGACAAATCATTTAGTGACTGCCAGTGTATTACTCTGTATTACAAGGGATATGGCCTCACACTCAGGTGGTGTTTATGTATATGTGGCAAATGTGTTATTTTGATTTATTGAAGTTTTCTATAAAAACTTTTTTGATTTCTATAGTACTGTAGTATGACTATTGTGTATGTTTGTTGGCTATAGGAGCACCGGTCAGAGTTACCTGTATATAGTCCGAGTATAACTCTGCAGACTCATAGGGAGGGATTCAGCACACCTTGTCACTTTTACCTTACCTTTACCTTACCTTGTCACCTTTACCTTGTCACCTTTACCTTGTCACCTTTACCTTACATTTACCTTGTCACCTTTACCTTGTCACCTTTACCTTACCTTTACCTTGTCACCTTTACCTTGTCACCTTTACCTTGTCACCTTTACCTTGTCACCTTTACCTTACCTTTACCTTGTCACCTTTACCTTGTCACCTTTACCTTGTCACCTTTACCATGTCACCTTTACCTTGTCACCTTTACCTTGTCACCTTTACCTTGTCACCTTTACCTTGTCACCTTTACCTTGTCACCTTTACCTTACCTTTACCTTGTCACCTTTACCTTGTCACCTTTACCTTACCCTTACCTTTACCTTACCTTTACCTTGTCACCTTTACTTTACCTTGTCACCTTTACCTTGTCACCTTTACCTTGTCAGCTTTACCTTAACTTTACCTTGTCACCTTTACCTTGTCACCTTTACCTTGTCACCTTTACCTTGTCACCTTTACCTTGTCACCTTTACCTTGTCACCTTTACCTTACCTTTACCTTTTACCTTGTCACCATTACTTTACCTTGTCACCTTTACCTTGTCACCTTTACCTTGTCACCTTTACCTTGTCACCTTTACCTTGTCACCTTTTACCTTACCTTTACCTTGTCACCTTTACCTTACCTTTACCTTGTCACCTTTACTTTACCTTGTCACCTTTACCTTGTCACCTTTACCTTACCTTTACCTGTCACCTTTACCTTACCAGCCTTTTCACCCTATAGTAGGGTCGTCTCTTTTTACAAGCCATGGCACAGGGTTCACTGGACCTTTGCTCCCAACGAGGGCTTTCTCTCCGAACCTCTAGGCTTGGAAGGCATATTGTATAATAACTGAAATGTAGATAATAAAACTGCCCGGTGTGTAAGGGCCGTTATTTATCCCAACTCTTCTTGGATGGGGTATTGTAGGGTATTTTTTAAAAGGTATTTCTATGCAATACTCAAAGTTAACTCCCAACCATAGGAGTGGCCAACTCCAGTCCTCAATGGCCATCAACAGGTCAGGTTTTCAGGATATCCCTGCTTCAGCACAAGTGGCTCAATCAGTGGCTCAGTCCTGTGCTGAAGCTGGGATATGCTTAAAACCTGACCTGTTGGTGGCCCGTGAGGACTGGAGTTGCCCACCCTACCATATATACCATATTCAATAGATTGTTCTACTCTTGTTCCCTGTCTTGGGACAAGTTCACCCCCTTTAAAAGGTTAGCCTGTAACAGCGATCATACCACCTGCTCCTTCCTGCTGGGGATTCCCCTTTTAAATGGATGGAGATTAAATGTTCCTGAGCAAGGCTGAAGACCTCTGTACATCCTATTGAATGACGGGCCTATGGCTTGCCTAGCACAGATATAACAACCCCTGAGAACCCCAAATAAGAGAGACGGGGGATTTCTGGGTCAGAAAATGACAATTGAATGGAACGTATAGTATTCTATTAAAGTGTATTTCAGAGCAGCAGTGAGAGCTGGCATGTCTGTGGTATTAGTGAGAGCTGGCATGACTGTGGTATTAGTGAGAGCTGGCATGTCTGTGGTAGCGGTGAGAGCTGGCATGTCTGTGGTAGCGGTGAGAGCTGGCATGTCTGTGGTAGTTGTGTATGGCTGAAAGGAACGTCCCACTCAGCATCACATACAGGAGATGCAATGAAAACCTTTCTATCTGTATAATATCAGTACATTGCTCTTTAATTAATTCTTCTGGATCAATGTCTGCAGAATGAAAGTGTGTTACCCCAGTATAGCACTAATAAAAGGTTTACTTTGATGGACATATGTCTTTTATTATTCCCAATTGTTACTATACCATTAATTCAATCCTGGTGGTGGGTGAGTGCTTACAATGTACATACAGTATGCCTGCTTCATATCATTTGCATATAATGATTGTATCACACAGCGCATGCAATGGCATGTGAATAATGACAATAATACAACTAGTAAACTGCAAATAAAAACGCAGGAATGTCACGCCGTTTGCTTCCTGTGCTCGTCATTCCCTGTGTTCCCTGGATACATAGTCTCAGGAGTAGTACTACTAACCTATACCAATCCAACGTGCCTTCTATGAGCTCACTCTGTCTTCTGGTTTAACAAACGCCTCTCATTGTTTTATACAGTACATTTTAGTTCAAAGTTCTGGTGCTAATCGTGTAGAAATGGACATGTGGAGGATGTGATATTTTTAATGATCAGCGTGCGTGTTTCAAAAATGGTAGTGTCCGCTTACAGAGCCGCAACCATGCATTTAGATGTGACTATGTAATTACAGGGGGTTGATTTAAACGCTCATGTAAAATTATCGCTGCCTTTTACTTTCTGCATTATCATGTAAGATATGCTAAAGAGTTTCTTTTCAAATTTGTTCCAAAGAGCAAAATGTCACACAGCCCAATATTGTATGTACTGCAGTCCCACTGCTTTCCCTACGGGTTTGTAACAAGCGGGGAAATATTTCCACAGCATTTCCAAAGGTGCAGTGATCAGCGTGAGGATTTACTGCATATTTACCGTGCCCCCCACACCTGGAACAGTCTACCGGAGTCTCTTACCGTGCCCCCCACACCTGGAACAGTCTCCCAGAGTCTCTTACCGTGCCCCCCACACCTGGAACAGTCTCCCGGAGTCTCTGACCGTGCCCCCCACACCTGGAACTCCCGGAGACTCTCGGAGCCGCCACCAGTCTGAGTTCTTTCAAAACTAAAGCTGTCTCACATTTTAATCTGGTCTGTAACTGTTTAATATATATTATCTCTAACTGTGCATGCAAAGTCTTGTATATAATGTATAACCCATTTCACTCATTGTAACTATGTATTTGTAACTATGTATTTGTCATTATAACTCTGTGCCCAGGACATACGTGAGAACAAGCGGTAACTCTCAATGTATTACTTCCTGGTAAAACATTTTATAAATAAATAAATATTGTAGAAAATCCTTAATGGAGACCATATTATTTTACATCAAACCTTTGGTGGTTTTAACAATGCAGTGTGTGCCTGAAAAAACAAAAAATATACACTATATATATATATATACCAAAAGAAAGACAAACATTCCAATTTTCCAAAAAAATTGTATTTAATAGCTCAACGGAACTATTAAATATATATTTTTTACAGATTGGAGTTTGTCCTACTTTCGTTTTTTGTATTACTTATTGGACAGAACGCACCCAAGTACACACTGATTGTATATAAACAGGACACACACACACACACACGTCTTGTTCCAGAATACATTTATTCACATCTCATATCATATTTACATGGTAGATGAGGTTAAAAAAAGACATGCATCCATCAAGTTCAACCTATGCTAAATTTAGACGACAGATACTTTATCCTATATCCGTACTTACAATATATTGATCCAGATGAAGGCAAACACACAAGTGACACATTATCCAATGATATCTCATAAGGAGAAAAATAAATTCCTTCCTGACTCCAAATATTGGCAATCGGATTACTCCCGGGATCAACATCCTTCCCATGTTACTTATTTGGTATATCCCTGTATACCTTTAATTTCTAAAAGGATGTCCAACCTTTTTTTTTAACAAATCTACTGTATCTGCCATCACAGTCTCCATGGGTAATGAATTCCACACTGTAACTGCGCTTACTGTAAATAACCCTTTCCTTAAATCTCCTTTCCTCCAACTTTAGAAGGGGAGCGCAAACTTTTGCTGCTGCGCCCCCCTGTCTTGCTTGCCCTGGTTCTCGCGCCTCCCCCTCCCCCCCCTGCCCCACGTTGGATCCGCATCAAATGACGCTGCGGGGTTATGTGACGTCACATCATGTGACCCATGGCATCATTTGACGCATGTGAAGACATGTCACATAGCCCCACAGCGTCGTTTTACACCGCGTTGCCATGGCGACGCATCACACGGCCGGCTGAAGCAAGGTAAGTGGCGTATGTAACAGTTACAGACCAGATTAAAATGTGAGACCGCTTTAGTTATGAAAGAACTTAGACTGGTGGTGGATGTGAGAGTCTCCGGCAGACTGTTCCAGTTTTGGGGAGCACGGTGAGAGAAGGAGGAACGTGCGGATACTTTGCTGAACCTTGGGACCATGAACAGTCTTTTGGAGTCAGATCTCAGATGATAGGTGCTGCATGTGGTAGGGGTGAGGAGCTTGTTCAGGTAGCTGGGTAGCTTGCCCAGAAAGTATTTGAGGGTGAGACAGGAAAGGTGAACTTTGCGCCTAGACTCGAGTGATGACCAATCTAGTTCTTTGAGCATTTCGCAGTGATGTGTGTTGTAGTTGCATTGGAGAACAAAACTGCATATTGAATTGTAGAGGGTTTCACGTTTGCTAAGGTGGGTTTGAGGTGCCGAGCCGTATACTATGTCTCCATAGTCAATAATTGGCATTAGCATCTGCTGTGCGATACGTTTTCTGACCAGCAGACATAGGGAGGATTTGTTCCTGTAAAGTGTATATATATATATACACACACACACACTACATAGGGACTTACTGAGTGGAACTGCATCTTTAATACACTTTAATACACAATGCGGCTCTCAGACCCATTCCCTGGGCTCCCCCTGCAGTGCAGATTTTATTTGTAATTTGTGTGACATTTAATCAGCACATATTGAGAACGAGAGCTTAGTTTTTCATTACATCGCATTGTATTTTTATGAAGACAGCTTAATAACAAGCCAGTTATGCAGCTGATGTACACTTCCCTATACGGATAAACGGATGTGCGCACCCGAACAATACGTTTCATTAATCAGAGTTCAGGGTAACAAGTTGCACTGATTATTTGCATCCGCGTCTCACACACTGCAGTGGGATCTCGCTGATAAAATCAGGCGCTCCAAACCTCACACAGTTTGGCCCTGGGATATCTCGGATTATTAACCCCTTCATGTAGGAGGAACCTGCAATGCCATGTTTGTGTACATGAGTTCAAATCTGGCTGGGGTGAATAATTACCAAATACAGGTTTCATTCATAACTGATAAGGCATGGGTTGTACCCAATCAGATTGCAGGGTTCATCCCTGCCTGCGCTGATAAGGCATGGGTTGTATCCAATCAGATTGCAGGGTTCATCCCTGCCTGCGCTGATAAGGCATGGGTTGTATCCAATCAGATTGCAGGGTTCATCCCTGACTGCGCTGATAAGGCATGGGTTGTATCCAATCAGATTGCAAAGCTCATAGCTGGAGCTGTCTGTCTTCCAATTTGGTTCACAACTTTGCCACTTTTTAACAGAAATTCTAAAAAGAAAATGGCGGTATATGCGGGACCGCGTGACTTTGCCCACTGGCTTTTTATGCTTGGCAATTTACATGACATTTTTTCACAAAAGAAAATAGGCACATTTCGCCCGGTTCGTGAAGTTCAGCAAAAACGATGCACATTTTTACTTAATACCAAGTCAATTTATAAAAGGAACCAAGAATTGCTGGGCTCACTCTCAGGGGTGGCCAACCCCAGTCCTGAAGGGCTACCAACAGCAACAGGTCAGGTTTTAAGGATATCCCAGCTTCAGCGCAGATGGCTCAATCAGTCCCTGCTTCATCCACTGATTGAGCCACCTGTGCTGAAGCAGGGATATCCTGAAAACATGATCTGTTGGTAGCTCTTGAGGACAGGGCCTGGCCGCCCCTGCAATATATGCATTTTCTAAACGAGATCTTCATCCCTACATGGGCTAACACAGATACAAACAAAACATTTAAGCAGCAGGAAATTCATGAGATTATAATTTCCATTATTGATAATACGTTTTCAAAATGTTGGAGGTTGAAAGCTGGCGAATTCTTTGTTTTCTCCCCCTCCCCCACCCCCCCCCCAAAAAAGTGTAAACTTAAGAACAGATTTTTTTTATTTATTCCATAAACAATTTACCAAAACTCATCATGTTTACAATGTGACATTATCACCATACAGGATCAATCACAAATATTGAAAAAACTTTGCAACAAGAACAACAAAACCCCAAATCTTACAAGAATAATTTACAAGAGAATCTATAAAACAGCAAAAGAGTTCACAAAGGTCTCAATGAATCTTTACACAAAATCACTACACTCTTTCACAATAATTGTTTTCTTACAAAATGTCCAACAAAATGTAATTTTTTTCTTTGTATTTTGGTTTTTAAAACCAGAAACCTTTAAGTATGTATCCTTTTAATAGCACCCCAGGGTGCCAAAAAAGGAAAACCTCACATACAAACACTACACAGCACTTTTCTAAGAAAAATATACACTTACAAAATATTTTACAAATTGGCACACTTAAAAATATACAAGTTTTTGTAGGCGTCTTAGAGTGATTCCTTAAAGAATTATACTTCGATTGACTCTACAGATATATATAAAGCTTATTCTAAAAGAAATAAAGGCAAAATCATTAACATTGCAGTAGTTTATGTTGAACAAAACATCTGTTGTTACATTCATTTAACGGGCCTGTCCGACTGTGTATAATACTTGGGGAGAGGGGGGTCGCGAACCAAAATAATCTGTAGCACCTTTAAATCCTTTTGTGCTGGGTAGGCCTTGTAAAGTGATGCATTGTGGGCCATTCCAGCCCTGCACAGGTTAACCAATAAGAACTATTAAAGCTGCATGTAAGTTAAGAAGCAATACATTCAAATCTCTGTAGGCAAAAGTAACAGAACCGAAAAGGCCAGTGATACACATCTCTCGTAACAGTTATACGTGTATATTATGGGAATTATTTCCATTTAGGGCTGATGAAAGATGGCTACGTTGAGGTCAGTACCCTAACCCAAGGGTTCTCAATTCCAGCCCTAAAGGGCCACCAACAGGTCAGGTTTTATGGATATCGCTGCATCAGCACAGGGGGGACTCAATCAGTGGCTCCCTGCTTCAGCACAGGGGGACTCAGTCTCCAACTGATTGAGCCCCCTGTGCTGAAGCAGGGGTATCCTGAAAACTTAACCTGTTGGTGGCCCTTGAGGACCGATATAACTATTCCCCACATTCCGTGGCATTATATTTACCCACGGGTGTTATGACTATGACACAAAGGGAACTATTTACCAAGAGCCGGGGCAAAAAATAGTATCGCAACGGGGAAGATAGCGCTGCTTCAACGGGATTTTGTTTGTATGATAAGTCTTGTTCGGTTTTAATAAACAGAACCCGGAAAATCGCTTTATATGTAGCAATGGCGGACAATTTTCTTGGCACTAACTGAGGCAGGATGCATATATATTTTTGGATTCTCAGATTTATTTATCTGTTTAATGTGTTGCACCAGCTAAACGAGCCTGGATTGACCGTATCTACCTTAGGAATTGACCCTAGTATGCACATTTACCAAACATGAGAACATGTGTTACTACCTCTTTAAAAAAAAAAAAAAAAAATGATATATATATATATTAAAATCTTCCAGTTTGGAAACTGGGGCAAAAAGCACCAGAATGTTCAAATACATTTTTTATTTAAAACGGGATTTTTTTTGAACAGCTGATATTTTCATGCCCCAAGGAATTCCTGACACACACCCCGCTGATCTCGGGAGGCATTGGCCTCGATTCAAAATGCCGGGAAGTCGTTGTCCGGTGAAGGGAACAGTTTCACTTAAATACTTGGGGCCACGTTCTTCTCCAGACACGGGGAAGCTGCACAACAGAGGGAACATTCATAGATACCCTCCCTAGCCTCACCGCTGTGTGTTCCATACACAGCCCGACATACATGGGTGACAGGCTTTCAGCCGGGTGCTATGACTGAATCTCTAGTGCACTTTACAAGTGGTTCTGTGTATTGGCTGGGATAGGAAGTGCTAAACGATGCATTCTAAAATAGTGTCATGTCCGCAGCCCCTGCAGCAGCAGCAAGGTCAGGAGAGGAACATCTCAGGCGGTGAGACGTGACATGAGACTGCTCATGTCTACTAAGCAGTCTGCTGCCAAAAGACACCTGGAAGGCGTCTCACTTCCCATTCAAGTCAGTGTAGGGCAGAAGGCTGCTTAGTGAACCTGGGCCCACTGTCTCTATTCTAGATTGAAGCACGCACAGAGAGAGAGAGAGGCGATAATTGCATTGTAATGAAAGTTATTATTCTCTTATTTCCCTTCACGCTTCCATATATTCCTACACGTCAGAGCAGCAGCTATTCGGGCTCCTGGAAGGCACGTCCCTATGTGCATTAAGGGGTCAGTGTTCACTTTAAACATACACAGTGACCAGCAAGTCTATTGTTTCCTCACATCTACTGTATCTACTTTTACATCCATGGCTCCTAATCCCTTTGTTTGTGTTGTCTCTCTTATTTTAACCCTTGCAGTACGAGAGAAGCTTGTAGCGAATAGCATGGCCTATCCCGCAGTAGGGGGGAGGGGGGGGGGGGGTAACCAGCCCTAGTCCCGCACTGAGGGTAGCCCGGACCAGTCCCGCACTGAGGGTAGCCATAAGCCTGTCTGTAGATGTATTTACTTTTGCTGGATTTCTGGTTGTGATTTGGCAGGTTGAGAAACACCTCACAAAGGGCCCAGATCCACTGAATGAGCAGGAGTTAGGTGCTAAAGCTGAGCTCCCTTCTGTGGGTCTGAGCCAAACACAATATTGGCATTTTAATGCAGCATTTACTCCAACACTACCACAATGACCATAGGCCTCGGTCAGCAGCAGAGCAGGGGTTAAACCAGGGGTGGCCAACTCCAGTCCTCAAGGGCCACCAGCAGGTCAGGTTTTAAGGATATCCCTGCTTCAGCTCAGTCAATGACTGCACCACCTGTGCTGAAGCAGGGATATCCTTAAAACCGACCTGTTGGTTGCCATTGAGGACTGGATTTGGTCTCAACTGGGCTACACCCGTCCTGTTTTTCATACGCTAAAAGAGGTCTTTGCTTTTCCCTCAAAGTTTTGATTTCCCTTTTTTTGTTTTAATAAATATCGATGACACACAAACGTTTAAAGGAATAAAGGGCGTGCAATCCCCGGTGATAACGTCTCGTTCTCCAGTGTTTGCCTGAATAGGCTGCAATATACATTCATAAAACCTGTATATATGCGCCGGCGTGTCGCTGCTAAGCGGTTCCTGCTGGGAAGCCCAGCACATACTGTATCGCTCCGGTAGCAATGTCTGTTTCTTTAGACCATGGGGGCTCAACTCCCCTCTTCAAGACCCCCCCCCAACAGGTCAGGTTTTCAGGATATCCCAGCTTCAGCACAGGTGGCTCAATCAGTCCCTGCTTCAACACAGGTGGCTCTATCAGAGGATTGAGCAACCTGTGCTGAAGCTGGGAAATGCTTAAAACCTGACCTGTTGGTGGCCCTCGTGGACTGGAGTTGAGCACCCCTGCTTTAGACGGTACCACTGTGAGGCAGTCACAGGCCCCAATGCATGAAACAGGCTAAGGGGTCTGTTTGTGAGAGTCGCCAGCCTGCAAAACTGGAGCAAAAAAACCACACCTGATTTATCCGACCAACGGAGCCCCACAGAAAGCCGTGGCGTTTATTCATTTAATAAAGCAGGTGCCGTGCGCATTTTATTTTCACATTGGCTTTGCCCGATGTTTGCAGCCAGGAGACTAAAGACCACATACAAATTTATTACCAAGCTGCCTCTCCTAACAAATGTCCGAAAAATCTTCCGTGAGAGCGCGGTCCGACGCCAGCATAAAATGATCGCGCAGTTGTATAATGATATTCATTTTCCTTGGCAAATTGTGTTCTCGGCGTAAAATACGGTGGGAAAAGCCGAAAACGTGTTTCTCCATCGACACCAGATCGGTGTTAGAAAAGATAACAGGGAAAGCAAGCACTTACATGATCAGTGTATATTTCTACACAAAAGGATAACATTTCAACATTGCACACACTCCCTGATATGTATATTGCATTTAAAGATCTCATATGGTTTGTGTGATAGCTTTAGATAAAAACATCCGCTGGCAGCTGCGTGCGCCAATACCATTGGCGAAGCAGGTGTTGGCGCCGTTTAGTGAATGAGGCCCAAAGTGAAACATATCCCAGGGGGTCTATGCATCAAGCATATGTTATTAATGCCAAATAGCCAATCAAGCATTGGATTCTTCTAGCAGGAGATGTAACGAACCTTCGGGTTTGATACTTTTGACACAAGTTCTTCGGCAGACAAAAGGTCAAGTCGTCTCAGTCCGAGAGGTTTCATGCGCAACAACGGAGGAAAAAACCAGCAAAAATCGCTGATGCGTTCTATAACAATATATAACTCCTCTAACTCCTTCTGCTCGTCATATAAGCGGCGCGCCATTCTACTTGCTATTCAAGACGGGCAAAAGAGGAGCAGATTATATTGGTATATTGGTATATTGCTGTTTTGAGGCACAAATTCTCAATTATGCTTTTCAAGTTCATGTTTATTGCAAAATGCCCAGCCTAAAAGCTTGATGCATAGACCCAAACTGATGCAAAATATGCCACCTCTTTGCCACTAAGCAATACAGGCTTTGTACCCGTCCTGCCAAGAAACTTCACCTCTACAGATTTCAAATGCCACCCTTGCTTGCTTAATCACTTCAGTTCTGAAAGGCAAGCCACATGTTGCAAAGCTCTCCAGCACTGAAGAGGTTAAGGACCCCTGCATTGAGGTTTTTGCCCGTGCATGTACCTTTGATGACGAGAATTTCTTGCATATCCGGGTTTTCATGATACGTACAATACTCTGTTTATAAACTTTAACGTGTCATTGATCTAGTTTACTGTGTGCCTTATGTTATCTACACGCCAAGAAACGAATCCGGCAATAACGCCGCCCTGTACCCCAGGAACACACGTGTTGTATGGAACCGTTCAGGGGCTTAGCTAAATTCAGAAAAACATCAGGATTTTAGCTCATAATATCTTAGTCCTAAAATAAAATTAAATATGTAAACATCCAAACAGTGATATGAACGCAAGTTACACTCGATTAGAACAGGCGGAGAAAGTAACTGTTAAAAAAAAAAAACAATAAACCATTTTCATTTAACGTAATCCCTTCATAGCCCAGGACAGGGGTGGCCAACCAACAGGTCAGGTTTTTCAGAATATCCCTGCTACAGCACAGGCGGATCAATCAGTGGCTCAGTCTTCAATTGTGCTGCCTGTGCTGAAGCTGGGATATCCTGAAAACCTGACCTGTTGGTGGCCCTTGAGGACTGGAGCGGGGCACCCCTGGCCAAGTAGTAAACAGCTTTGCGTTGGAGATAATGGAAAGGCCTTATTCAGTGATATGACTGTTTTAGGAAGAATCCCATATACATCTTTATAACATTTATATTAAAAGTCCAAGGTCATTGTGTTACAATGTGACTCTTCAGCAGCGAAAGGATTTAGCAGTAACCCCTTCAGTGCTGCGGCAGCCAAGAAGCACATTGTTCTGCACCCCAGGGAATAAGGTGACGGGGTCCCTCACTCCACCAACATGTCAGTTTATCTGGATAGTGAATATTGATCACCTTTGGTCTGTCTGGGAATATTGATGATGTCACATTAAAGGTTTCCCGGCTCGTCACCCAACATTTTTTGCTTTCATCATTTTCATCTTCCTACCACCTTAAATCCATGATATGAGGTCAGTAATTATGGCACATTATCTTTTTACGTGTAGTACGTAGTTTGGTAAATAATAAAAACCCAACAGCATTCTTTCTTTGCGAGTGTCAGGTGCTTTTGAAATAGGGTGACTTAAAAATATATATTTTGGAATGTTTGCAGTAAAGCAAAAGACTCGGGTCCGAAGAAGACCCACCAATGAGATGCTGTAATATATATTTATATATATGTATAATAAAAATATGTACAGTCACAGATTTGAGTTTGGCACAATTGTAGTTTTCCTGTGGGTTATAATAGTGCATTAACTACTGTACAACAGTATGACTTTAAAAACAGTCTTTCACAGAGAATACCAGATGAAGCTGACCTTCAAACAATTCATCACTATTCAAACCCTTGATTTTCAGCACTTAACAGATCAACGAAGCACAAGGCATACCATTTTTCCCCCCAAAAAAACAAAACATAAACATCAACCTTTTTTTTTTTTTCGTTATTTTTTTCTTTTCTTTTTTTTTTAGGAAAAAAAAAAAAAAGTATTTTTCTTGAAAACCCCAAAAAATGTTTTTTTGTTTTTTTTCCCTTTTTCTGCTTTTAAGAAGAATGTATTCTTGATTCCCTGCAGAAAAAACGCTCGGCGCCGCCTCGGCGATCCTGGTGGGTTAGAAACGCAGTTTTACACATCTGGTTCTGCAATGCAGGTCTGCGTAAGCACAGCAGGGGGAGCGCTGGGACACGCCATGTGTAGCACACACGGAAATACACAACACGCGTTCATGTACTTTGAATCTCTCAGACTCCACATTGTGGCTTTTCACTGCATAATATTTTCTTTTGTGTTTTCATTTTTTTTTTTTTTTTTTTTTTTTTACAAGTTTTTTAAAAAAAAAAAAAAAAAAAGAAGAAGAAGAAATCTTTGTGTTGGAAATAGAGCGTAATAATGTATTTAATAAATAAAGAAAGCCAAACTGCAGAAAATAGAAGCTTTGTTAGTTTTAGTCGTTGTAAAACCCCGTCCAACTCCGACGTTAGTCATATTAGGTATCTGGTCATGCAAGGCAATGACTCGGTCATGCAGTTTTGTCACTCTTGAAGAAACATTTTAAGGGAGAAACTAAAACAGAGCTTAGCAGGTGCGAGGAAAACAAAGAAATGTGTTGGAGCCATTGCAGAGCAGCATTACCTCAGTTTTTCGAACGTGGCTGTCACGGAAGGATCCTTGTGAACTTGGTCTACTCTTTTCCCTTTGCAGTTTTCATCCCGCAGAGATTTCGATGTTGACTTATGACGGTACAGCTTTTTGTGGGTTGGTACATTATTGGCTAAAATACTTAGGTTTCCAAAGTTCTTATCAAAAAAGGCGGAGTGAAGGTTTGCTCCGTAACCTAGCGAACAGCTGGGGTCGAAGACCCCACACTTGGCATTGTTCTTAACTGACCCCTTGTTTCCACTCTTCTTGGCGCCCCCAGGGGAGCTGCCATTTGCCTTCTTCTTCAACTCTTGTGGGGTCCCGGCCAAAATTTTAAGGGTTTTCAATTTCAGACTGTTTGATTCCGGAGACAGCAGGATATCATGCATGTTGCTATGGCTCATAGGGCTGCAAAAAGGCTCCATGGAGGCCATCATGAACCTCTGAACATCGGCCATGCCAGAGGCAATGTTCGACAGAATGTTGGAAGGCTCCTCAAATTCCCTTTGATCATCATTTAAAAGGTTCCCAGTGCTGGGATCCGACCATCCAGTGTTATTACCTTTATCAAGCGTCCATTCCCCAACCCCTGCCATGTGCTTCCCCGCCTTGGATGAGCCGGGTCCGTAATGTTGGATGCAGTCAGCTAACTCCTTGGTAGTGGGGGTTGCACTGTTCAATGGACCTGACCGGCTGCCAGCATTTTGGGTTTTATCACTGTTGGCATTTTTCCCCTTCTTGGATGACTTAGTGCCCGCTTGCCGGGGAGCCTTGCCCTGTGTTTTGTCTGCCCCCTTGCTGGACTTAGGGGTTTTCTTCTTGCTAGTTTTTGGAGGGGAGCTTTGGTTGGCACTTGCATTTCTGGTGGCAGATGATTTCTTTTTAGACTTTGACGCTTTGCTGTTGGTGTGAATAGGCCCAGCAGCCTCATCAAAGGCTGACAGGCATGGACCCTTCTCCAAGACGCTGACGGAATCTTCATCGTTGAACATATGGAACTGAAACTGATGATTATTCAGGGCAAAGTCATTATTGTCTGTCTCCTGTGGGGGCAGCGCAGCACAGTTCCACTTGGTCTTCTCAGAACCATTCAGCACCCCCTGGGTCCCATTCTGGAAGCCCTTAAGGTTCCCTATAGACTTTACTTCGGATCCCACAATCTGAGGGGAGAGGTTAGGGGTGTCTGGTGGGGACATCTCCGAGAGGGAAGAGTGACGGAATTTATCCGGGGTGAAGTTGGAGATGTCCAGGAGGTCACTAGACTCCTTTAGAGGTGTGATTTCATCAATGCTCTGCTGGATCACAAGCTTGGGGCTGCAGTGGGCCAAGAAATCATCGCTGATCTCATCCTCACCATCCTTTTCACAAGATTTCAGGCTTAAGGAGCTGTAATTACTGGAGCTAACTGACAATGAGCCAACAGAGTCAAAACTAATAAGCCTTCCATTGTCTGTGCTAAGGGTGCCTCTTTGTAACGTGAATCGCCCCTCACCACTACCATAATGACAAGGCTGATAGGAGTCATCATGCTGGCTCTGGCCGTCTTGCAGATATGTTTTGTGGTACAGCTGTTTGCTGCTGTTTGGATGAACCTGACTGTATCCAGAGGCGGCAGTGTCTGCGTCTGATGCAGCTGCAGAGCCGGCAAACTCTCCAGATATGATGGACACGTCCCTAAGGTTTGCTATGAACTCAGCTTGATTGCTAGGAGGCTTGCCATGCCACATGTCCGGAAAGCTCTGCTCAATTTCTAAATGGTGGGGTGACTGCTGCAGCTCGGACTCTGAAGGGGGAGAGAGCACACAGCTCTGTGCAAGTTGTAGGGAACTGAACTGCTTTTCTGTCTGAGTGACGTTGACTGAATGCTGCCCCAAGGGATGAGGGGCAAAGTATGTGATACCAGCGCTACTAGATGAATCTGATGCATCTAACAATGTCTGTAGATACCCTCCAGGGAGAACGGGTACATTGGTAGTGATGTGAGCAGATGGTACTGGCTTGCTGGGAGAGCAGGTGGCTGGTAGGAAAGAGGAATTTTTAGCATCATTATCGGCATGGCATTGAGATAGATGGGAACTGTCTGATGCACAATGAATGGTTTCCTCTTTCAAAAGAGACACTGAGTCCTGGATCTCTAAGGCAGAGTAGACCTCTGCTGTATCTGGAGTGTTAATGTCATCTTCTTGCTCCACTTTGATCTGTTTGCATTTCAACCTGGCTTCACTTTTGAACTTGATTCTCCGTATCACTTTTCTATCTGCGCCTTTGAGCTCCCTTTCTAAGGATCTGCACTTTACGGTGGCAGCATCTGCGATGTCACTTACATTTAATCCGTCCGCACAGCTTGGGGTTTCTATGGCTAATGTATGCAAGTCATTCAGGCTGGCATCATCTTTGCTACTGCACGCTTGTCTATGATCATAGGAGGAGAGGACCTGCCTACTCAGAGGTTGCTCAATGGTTTGTATCCTTTGTAACCTGTGCCTGTTCGCAAGTTGACCTTTTCTTTTTCTGGGCGGGACGGCATTTTCAGAACCATTTGGGTTGAGTTTTCCACACATGGCGGAGGTGTTCTTCCGTCTCTCCTCCCAGTAGCCCTTTACAGGCGCAAGCTTTTGGTATTTGCCCAGCTGGTCATCGCTCAGGTTAACTGTGGTCTCGCTGGCGTTGATCTTGCCAAGTTTCACCAGCATGTGCTTCTCCCCTTTGAACCTGTTGATGATGATGTACTTGATGATAACAGGGGGTTCCTTCCGGCAAACTTTCCGACGCTTTTTGGGGCACCAGTCGTCATCGTCCTCCTCTTTGGGGCCTTCCAAGGCCCCCTCCTTCTTCTCTACTACTTTCTCATTTTCCAGGGAGTCCACGTCGTACAAGTAGTCGTCGCTGTACCTGACTTTCCTCTTCACCCTCAGGCCATAGTTGGGCTGGATGAGTGAGTGGGAGTGCTCACGGGACAGGTACCTGGTGCAGTCCTTGATGTCTCCCAGCACATCGTACGAAGACTCACTGTACGAGCTGTCATCGCTGAACTCTCCCGAGTCCTCTGCCGAGTTGACTGAATCAAGGAAGTGGCTCCTCTTGGTGCTGATATACTGCACCACATCCATGCTGCCACTGGTTTTGCTCAGGCCGGACTTCACCTCCTCCCCCTCCTCTTCATCTTCTTCGTCTTCATCCTCATCCCCCCAGATCCCTTCTTCCTCAAGTTTAAACTGGGAAGGGTCCATCACCCTCTTCTTGGCACTTTTGCTCTCCCTTTTGGTGCAGTTGGTGAAGACGCTGGGGAAGAAGTTGAACTGGGCGTCCTCCTGCAGGGCATTGGTCTTCTCCCTCACGTTGTCCTGGAACGATTCGTACCTGATCTTCAAGGAACAGACGTCGCTGCCGAGAGTGGAGTCATCATCGTCAAACATGTAATTATCCACGTCCTCCTCTGAAAACAGGTTGACGGACAGGTCATTCTTGGAGCACAGGTCCAGCAGCTCAATCTTGCTCTCGCTGATGAACGACTCAAAGTAGCCCCACTCTTGGTTGGGATTGGCCAATAGTGCCTCGTCCCCGTTGCATTTGTCAAGCAGCAGCCCCTCATAATAGTTCTTCTGTGTGGGGTCCTCTGAGTCGCTGTCAGACTTGTCGATGTCCCTTTTGTCCGCCGCCCGTGATTTGTGCACGGGGAAGCTGAGTAGCTGGTCAGAGAGTAGCTGATCGCCATATCTAAGGCTGTCCCCTGTGCTCATGCAGTGAATCCCCATGTCAGACACTGGACACGTGTCGTAGTCCCTGCTTATGTCCCCTACTTTCAGACTGACACCCGGCTCGGGGTCCACCCCATCTTTCGATTCTATGAAGCATCCCAGGCATGTCCGACTTTGCTGCATCAAGCAGTCGCCGGTCAGAGCCGACATGGACCCGGGCTCCATGATGGTGAAGGGCGTTTTCTCGCTGTCACTGGGCAATGACCAAGAACTTAGGCCCTTGGTGACACAGGTTGTCAGAGAAATGGCCTGAGCCGAGGGGTCACTGATAACATGTTCAGCTGCATCGGAGAGCCTCAGGGGAGATGGGGGGCTCAGGAAGCAGGGGTCCTTGGACGTGAGGGGGGGCTGTGGCCGGTGACAGGCATGGATGTCCTTCTGCGTTAAGGCTGGAAACGTGACAGCAGCATCTGCAGCATTGTAGGGCTTCACCCCCTCCTCGGGATCATGCGGCTCTGCAACAGGGGGGAGACACAAAGTGTCACACGCTTCATTCGTCTCACAGTGCAATGTATAAATGTATATACACATCAATACACCGTGGGGTACGCTCGCTACCATGCAAAAGCCATTAACGTTCGTTGGCGCCAGTCAAGTGAATGACTATTAATGATTGTTAATGACTTCTGCACTTTAGTGAATGGACCCCTAGGTGTATAAACTAATTATATTCCAATATAGATTGGATTAATGTATACATATCTGATACATACAGTACATAATGGCATATATATATGTGTGTGTGTGTATATGTATGTTGATTATATATATATATATATATATATAGCAGAAAATATATTCTTTTGACAAGATTATGGTTCTTATTCAATATGTTCATCTTCTTCTTGTGCTGAAGATCTTATCTCATTCAAAATGGGGAGAACATTTTTTTTATAGCCTATATAACAAGGGTATTTTGGCAAAATCTGGTGGTTCCTGGAACAGCGGTGTTTTATTAGTGAAAGTGGGGGGAAAATGTTTCACTTTGTTTTCAGTTACACAGAAATTGTCCGCTGCTGTGCACAAAAACTACAACATGTGTAAAAGTCGCATCATGCGTGTTCCCCTCCAGCCTCCGCTATTCGGATTTCCAGGGTCTGTGCATCAGGCCGAGAAAGTTTGAGCCCGATCAGAGCGGAAATGCTCGGAAGGAATTAACCTCTTCATTGCTTCACAGTACATTGCTGGCAATGCAGGGGTTAATACAACGCGCTTGTCCTTCTGGGCACGTAATAATTTCTCAGCGCACAGAATAAAATAGCCAGCAGGAATGAAATAACAGAGAAAAACTACAAAAAAAATAAATAAACACAGTTTTGACATGTGCGATCAGTCGGTTTCCTTACCGTCTTCATTCACCCCATTACTGAGCAGGGTACTGGCTTCTTCCGTGCCAGAATCTTTATCTTCCTGGCCGTCCATCAAATTACCGTTGCGATGCTCACTCCATAATGCGTGGGACCTGCAAGACAAACAGCGCCCTTTACTCATTGGCTCAGGCGCATTAGCAGAAAGCAAAGCAGCTGTGCGTGGCCGCATGGCGTCCCATCCTATTAAACAAGTGGACAAAGCTCCTTAAGAGGGGGATGTATGATATCTCTTGGAACTGGAGGCGTACGCCGTGTGCTACAATGCCATGTGCTGCGGGACAAGTCTACGGGTTAACCCTCTCACTGCCAGGCCGGCACAAAGGCGTTGACGCGTCTGTAGCGCCACCAACAAGTCAGGTTTTCAGGATATCCCTGCTTCAGCACAGGTGGCTCAATCAGTTGCTCAGTCTTCAATATCCTGAAAACCTGACCTGTTGCTGGCCCTGACGGGCCGGAGTCGCCCGCTCCCTGATCTTATCTTATCTCTGTACATGAGGCTGGCACACGAGAACCCAATTAATTGTGCAAACGAGGACAGTACGTAGAGGAAGTGTCCAGAACTGGAGAGCCCCATGTTCCCTCTCTGCTGTCAGTTACTATGGGGTAGGATAGTGCCGATCAGGGCACTATCACACTATGATTGCATGTAATACTTATGCCATTCTGCGCTCTGTGTCACTACTGTCCCGCTGACACTCCCCCCTCCCACTCCCACTCCCCCCCACCCCCCCCCTCCTCTCCCCCCTCGACTTTTTAACAACGAACCAGAATTAAATTGGTGCAAATTGGTGAATACTTGGGAGTGAAAGAGTCAGGTCTTCCCCACCAACGATTCTCTGCGCGCGTCGCACCTTTCACCATTGTGTCCAGTATTTTTGGACAAGCCACCTGGCCGCCCCCCTCCCCGTGGCTTCACAGGTCACATACAGCTGCCATTTAGGCTGCAGCTATGAGCCCAGGGTCAGAATTCCTCGTTTATTCTGTAAATTAAGCTAAAGCCCCCCAAAACCCACCACAAGCCTCATCTTGTGACTGCCTGCAGGACCCCTCGCCGATGAGGGGTTACTCATAGATCGCCATTAGAGGAGCCTATGGGGGTCTAGTACCCAGAAAAAAAAAGTGACACAATTGTGGGACCAGCCGTGTGCCAGATGTAGCAAATAAATAATCCTATTATTGCATTCATACACAGACATATGTGGGAGTTGTGGTTCAAATAAAAAAAAAACAACGGAGAGAGAGGAGAGGAGGAGGAGAGAGAGAGAGAGAGAGAGAGAGAGAAAGAAGAGGGCGAGGGGGGGGGGAGAGAGAGGGGAGGAGAGAGAGAGAAGGGGGAAGGGGCAGACTTCATTAAACATCCTTTCAATTCAACTTGACCTTCACAGTGGTCTTTATGAGTTTAAAGCCTCCTAGAATATATATCTGTATATCCCACTTTTAAAATGGGCGTTCTGTGACGCACCTGTGAATACCAGTCTATAAAGACCCTTCCTCGCCTCCCCGTCAGAGGGGGCGGGAGAGAACGCCTGCAGGTAGTGTTACTAGGGGATTGCATGGCGTGTTTGGAAGTGAAAGAGCAAAAATGCAACACGCACCAGGGGTTAATAAAGAATCAAGCACAACACCGGCGTTATCAACAATTAATATACACAATTGCTATAACTAAATAGTCACAGAGGACCGAGGGTCACCCATTTGTATATGAGGGCTCAAAAGAGACAAAAAACTATAAATAAAATGTCACAGAATGTATTAAATAAATACATGAAATGACTGACAAACCCCCACTTACGTGTAGTTGTCACTAACATAACATCACTACTAAAATAGCACAAGTAAGACCCACGTGAGTACAGGCATACCCCGATTAACGTACGCAATGGACCGGAGCATGTATGTAAAGCGAAAATGTACTTAAAGTGAAGCACTACCTTTTCCCACTTATCGATGCATGTACTGTACGGCAATCATCATATACGTGCACAACTGATGTAAATAACGCGCATGTGTAACAGGCTGTATAGTCTCCCGCTTGCGCACAGCTTTGGTACAGTAGGGAGGCCGGTATTGCTGTTCAGGACGTGCTGACAGGCGCATGCGCGAGCTGCCGTTTGCCTATTGGGCGAGATGTACTTACTCGCGAGTGTACTTAAAGTGAGTGTCCTTATAGCGGGGTATGCCTGTACAAACAGTAAACCATAACTCAGCTGTGAGACCACACAGGCATAACAAACACAGACGCACAGTCCGGACTGCCACGATACTGACCGAAAGACTACTCTGAGCTGCCGTGATGTGTGCTGAAGCAGCAGTCCGGCGGACTGCACAGATACTGACCGAAAGACTACTCTGAGCTGCCGGGACCTGTGCTGAAGCAGCAGTCCGGACTGCACAGATACTGACCGAAAGACTACTCTGAGCTGCCGTGATGTGTGCTGAAGCAGCAGTCCGGACTGCACAGATCTGACCGAAGACTACTCTAGCTGCTGCCGTGATGTGTCTGAAGCAGCATCCGGACTGCACAGATACTGACCGAAAGACTACTCTGAGCTGCCGGGACCTGTGCTGAAGCCGGCAGTCCGGACTGCACAGATACTGACCGAAAACTACTCTGAGCTGCTGGACCTGTGCTGAAGCAGCAGTCCGGACTGCACAATACTGACCGAAAGACTACTCTGAGCTGCCGTGATCTGTGCTGAAGCAGCAGTCCGGACTGCACAGATACTGACCGAAGACTCGGAGCTGCCGTGACCTGTGGCTGAAGCAGCAGTCCGGACTGCACATATACTACCGAAAGACTCGGAGCTGCTGTGACCTGTGCTAGGCAGCAGTCCGGACTGCACAGATGCACAGCGTCTTCCGTTCGCTCAGGCTTCCCGGCGATCTGGCACCAGCCTTGGGCAGACGCGCTGAAAGCCTCACTTGACCTCTACTAGGTTCCCAACTGCGTGCTCCGTCAGGCGGCCACGTTGGAGCTGTTCGTTCGCCGTAATTTAAACCCCTATGAACCACATGAGAACGGCCGTTGCTGAGCGCCTGCACCGTGGATACGCAACGACGCGGCTTCTCTATGGCTGGCAGATCAGAACATACAAAGTATGAGCCAATGAGAAATGGCCGTTCCTGATTCCTGCAGCAGAGACAAAACAGATTCTTGCAGGCTGCAATGATAACAAAGGGTATTTGTCTGTTAATAACCCATACTTAATTCGATTGTAAGCTCTTCGAGCAGGGACTCCTCTTCCGAAATGTTACTTCTATGTCTGATGGGCCTTATTCCCCTGTCTGTTATTTGTATTATTTGTTATTTATATGATTGTCCGTGTGTTACCTGGCGGTGAAGTCTATGGTACACTAATCTACTATATATTTCTCAAACCACTGTATCCTGTCTGTCTGTCTGTTTCCCTAGCGGCAATCGCATTGGACCTTTGGCCGTCACTCCTTCCGCTCAGGCCAATGAGATGTCTCCCTTGGCCCACCCGCCCCCCGCACACCTCTCATTGGCTGTGTGCTCTAACAGTCTCAAACACACCCTGTGCCCCCCTCACCGCAAACCCACGCCTCCCCGCCGCCAGAGCTCCTACACTCACTCACCCCCCAACCCGGCGCTCCTCACCTCCCTCACAACCCGCGGCTCTCACCTCTCACACCCGGCGCTCTCACCTCCACCCCCCCCGCTCTCTCACCTCCCACCCCGCTCTCTCCCTTCCACACCCTGCGCTCTCACCTCCCACACCCCGGCTCTCACCTCCCACACCCTGCCCGCGCTCTCACCCTCCCACCCTCCCGTCGCTCTCAATCTCCCGTCTGTGCTCTCACCTCCCCTCCACCACCAGTCCCCCCCCCCTCTCCCACCTCATAACACAAGCACGCTCTCTGCGGCTCACCTCACACCGCATGGCCGCTCCCCATCCCCGAGCGCCCTCTGGCTCTCTCCCGCTCTCCTCCGCTCCTCCCCCGCTCCAGCCCTGAAGTCGACAGCACTCCTCACCGGAGCGTCTCTGCCTCGCCTGGGTCACGGACAACCGCCCGGGTGGAGGAGTTGAGGCAGGGAGCGCGGCCTGTTGGAATGAGATGAGAGAAACGCGGGAAATGGGGTCCCTGACTGCCCCCTCCCTGCCCCTTGCCCCCTCCCTTCCCCTTGCCCCACCGTCCCCTCCTCCCCTCCTGCCCCTCCCAATCCCCCCTCCTCCCCCCGCTCCCTGCCCCTTGCCCACCTTCCCCTCCCCCACCTCCCTTCCCCCCCCGCCCTCCCGCTCCCTGCCCCTTGCCCCCCCTCCCTGCCCTCCCTGCCCCCCCTCCCCTCCCTGCCCCCTCCCTGCCCCTTGCCCGCCCTCCCTGCCCCTTGCCCCCCCCTCCCTGCCCCTTGCCCCCCCTCCCTCCCCCCCACATATATTAATGCATCCATATTTAACATTTATACAAACATAAATACAAAATTCCATATTTGATATGTATCACCATATGATGAAACACACCCACAAATTAAATAGTGATATAATTCTAATGCCAAAAAATATATAATAAAAAAGGAAAAAAAAGAATAAGTTTCAATCTGTGATCGAGTTAATACATAAAAAGTAACTAACACCATTTATTCAAGCTGACGCAAACTGAAAACAGATCCACATTATGAGATCTCTGTAACTGCAAACGTCGATATGTATCCCAAGGATAATGTATCTAAGAAGGGTGTGAAGCCTTCTGGATATATTGGTCTAAAAGTATAAATCCTGAATGGTTCCCTTTTTATTAGAAGTAGATCTGTATTTCCCAACAGGTCAGGTTTTAAGGATATCCCTGCTTCAGCACATGACTGAGCCACCTGTGCTGAAGCAGGGATATCCCTAATACGTGGCCCGTTGGTGGCCCTTGAGGACTGGAGTTGGCCACCCCCTGATCATCGGTTCATCAGTGACTCCTGAAAGAATGTGACATCCCTAATATAAACACATTGTTTGCATGCATGGGCAGCAGAGGTGGTTCCGTGAAACCAGGCTTACTTTGTAATAAATACCCTTCCTATCCGTGTGTTTGGTTTCCTGCCCCCTCGCAGGGGGTAACAGGTGCTGCGTGCGATTGCAGGGGTTTGCGCTGACATTCCCAGAGCAATGGGTTAGCATGATTAGCTGGCCTTGCTCGGGGGGCCCCGATGCAGGCAGCAGGTGGGGCTGCAGGCCGGAGCTGGCTCCTGACAATGAGATCCGTTCTTCTCCCGGCCTCCTCGTGGTCAGTATCACAGGTTAGCGTCACTGTTACTGCTCGCCAACATCACTGCACAAAGTGAACAAATCCCTTCCGTGCTAAGCTCAGAAACAATGTCATTAGAATGAGAATAAATTATCCTCTAGCACTGCAGTGACTACATAGCGTCCAGTCTCTTCTCTGCAGAGCTTACAATCATTTATTTGGATACCAGAGAGAGGCACAGGGAGATAATGTGCCATATATACTACAGGATTCCGTTGGATAACCGAGGACTGCCTGTATATAAGGAAGAATGCTGGAGAAGGAGAGAGGCGGAAAGAATTGGGGAAATCATAAGGTATTAAAGAAAGGGGAGGGGAGAGATGGGAGGTGGAGAGAGAAGAGGGGGATAGAGAAGAGGGGAAGAGAGATAAGGGGGAGAGAGCAGAGAGGGAGGGAGAGAAGTGGGGGGGGGAGAAGCGGGGAAGAGATAAGGGGGGAGAGAGCTGAGGGGGAGAGGGATAAGGGGGTAGGGAGACGAGGGGGAGAGGGGTAAGGGGGTAGGGAGGGAGAGAGGAGGGATGAGGTTGGTTTCTTACAATTCCCGAGCCACGTGTGGTACTTTCAGCTAGTTTGATACAATTCCCGAGCCACGTGTGGTACTTTCAGCTAGTTTGACCCATTCCAGTAAATGGTCTTTAAGGCGTCTTCCAGGACTGGAAGACGTGTTACGGAGTAAACGTGCACATTGATGGCTCATTGGCTGGAATGGGCCCCAAGGCGTTTCCAGTGACACGAGGTGTCGGGTAGCATAGCCCCTCCTCGTGCGCACGGACCAGGTGACTTGTACAAGGAGCGGATTGGAGACAGATTTGCACGTTACTCGCGCCTGTCTTATTATTTACAGTTGGGTTAATGGCTGTTCTTCATTTCAAAACGCTAACGGGGACGAGACGCAAATTTACCCACACGATAAGAACCCCACACTGTATTTCCGGAAGACTTAGATCCCACAGAAGAAGGGGAATAATTTGTAGCGTTGGAGTAAATGTATTTGTCTGTTGCACCGAACGCAAAATGGGGTTTTTATTCTGAAATAGCGATCTTCTTTACGACAATGCTATTTTTTTGCAATTATATCTAAACGCTAAATCAGGCCATATGTTTTTTTGGACCTATTTTTCAGGTTTATGCTATAGGCCAACTCCAGTCCTCAAGGGCCACCAACAATAGGTCAGGTTTTCAGGATCTCCCTGCTTCAGCACAGGTGGCTCAGTCTTTGACTGAGCCACTGATGGAGCCACCTGTGCTGAAGCAGGGAGATCCCCAATACCTGGCCTGTTGGCGGCCCTTGAGGACTGGCGTTGGCCACTCCATTGACAGTCAATGACTGAGCCACCTGTGCTGAAGCAGGGATATTTCAGCCCTGCTCAGTATTTCAGAATTAAAATAATCTGGTGGCACACTGACACGGGTAAAGTGTATTTCTTACCATGGTTATAACCCCCAAATACCCCAGAGAATATTAAATGCCCAAATGGCAGCTAATTTGAATGCGTTTTCTTCTAGAATAACTTAGTTCCTCCCACTTGAAAGCTATTTATTAAAACTGCTCTGGATAAAAAGATGCATAGCATTATGAAAAGCCATTTGTCAGGCTAATTGTTGATGACAGGGTCCCCTTTGGAGAAATGGTTACTCCGTTATGTAATTAGGCGTCTCCCTGCCTGTCATTTCTGTGCATTACAAAGTGCTCTTGTGCGCCACAAATACAAACGGCTTAAGTGGAGGGGCCGAAGAGATCAGATATATCATATCTCAGTTCTGGGGCTGGTTTCTCGGCCATCTAATATTCAGAATGGTAAGATTTCTAGCTAGGGGGGGGAGGGGGGAAAGGGACCCAATAATTTGGGGTACATGTAGAAGTGATAACTACCCCAAATATAGGCTAGAATCCTAAATCAGAGTGCAGAGAAGCAGGCGCTGCCCACAGGGAGAGACACCTTCTAAAGAAAGAATGCGGTCATTTTCTTAAAGCAGCCGTCCAAGCTGCCATTTTTTATTTTTAAAAAAATTCCCTTTAATTTGCACATCAATACAATCCACACAGTGATAAGTAATTAGCTAAATTGCCGATCGATCCGTTCTCCTGTGATCGATCAGCGAAGGTTTGGCTCGGTGGTTCACTAAATGGCTGCCAGTGCAGCAGAAGAGGACAAAAGATGCAAAGTTCTGTGGGGAAGATCATGTGACCAGGCAGTCACTAGATACAATTGGTGCACTGTTAGAGAGAGGGCAGGGCTCAAAAAGGGGTGTGCCAGAGCCTGTTTCAGAAGAGGAAGGGGGTGTGACTTTGTAAATAGTTGCTATAGAAACAAAAAATGCTTGTTACATTATAATACATTAAAAATGTAATACAGAGTTGTTTAAAAAAATAATAATACTACAAGTACTACAAGTGGAGTACCTCAGGGATCGGTACTGGGACCCCTGCTTTTTAACTTGTTTATTAATGACCTTGAGGTTGGGATCGAGAGCAAAGTCTCCATCTTTGCTGATGATACTAAATTGTGTAAGGTAATAGAATCAGAGCAGGATGTAATTTCTCTTCAGAAGGACTTGGAGAGACTGGAAACGTGGGCAGGTAAATCGCAGATGAGATTTAATACAGATAAATGTAAGGTTATGCATTTGGGATACAATAATAAAAAGGCGACTTACAAATTAAAGCTGCAGTTCAGTCAATATCCTGCATGTTTGTTTTTTTTAATAAATCAGTTCTGTAGTAAGAAAAAATACTTTTAGCATTTTCTGTTTTTAAAAAAACAACTTTGAAAGACCAATTTTCTTGTATTCTATTTTAACAGCCATTTGCTAAGGCACTGCCCCTTCATGTCCTGTCACAAGCCCTGGCACACCCCTTTGTCAGCCCTGCCCTCCCTCTAGCACATGTCAGTGCAGTAGTGCTCATGAATATTCATGAGCTTCCACTGCCAGTCAAGCAGATTATAAACAAATGCCAGCTTTTAATATGTCACCAAATTTAGACCTATCAATACATGGAAAACGAATTGACCTGCAGCTATACTGTTCTTTAGGTAATTAGAGATTGCACACATGAAACTATTAAAGTAAAAAAATAAATGTACAAAAAAAAAAAAAAGACTGAACTGCAGCTTTAAATGGAGATATATTGGGGGAATCCTTGATGGAGAAGGATTTAGGAGTGCTTGTAGACAGCAGGCTTAGCAATAGTGCCCAATGTCATGCAGTAGCTGCAAAGGCAAACAAGATCTTATCTTGCATCAAACGGGCAATGGATGGAAGGGAAGTAAACATAATTATGCCCCTTTACAAAGCATTAGTAAGACCACACCTTGAATATGGAGTACAATTTTGGGCACCAATCCTAAGAAAAGACATTATGGAACTAGAGAGAGTGCAGAGAAGAGCCACCAAATTAATAAAGGGGATGGACATTCTAACTTATGAGGAGAGGCTAGCTAAATTAGATTTATTTACATTAGAAAAGAAAAGCGTCTAAGAGGCGATATGATAACTATATACAAATATATTCAGGGACAATACAAGGAGCTTTCAAAAGAACTATTCATCCCACGGGCAGTACAAAGGACTCGGGGCCATCCCTTAAGGTTGGAGGAAAGGAAATTTCACCAGCAACTAAGGAAAGGGTTCTTTACAGTAAGGGCAGTTACAGTGTGGGATTCATAACCCATGGAGACTGTGATGGCAGATACAATAGATTTGTTCAAAAAAAGGTTGGACATCTTTTTAGATGGGAAAGGTATACAGGGATATACCAAATAAGTAACATGGGAAGGATGTTGATCCAGGGATTAATCCGATTGCCAATTCTTGGAGTCAGGAAGGAATTTATTTTTCCCCTTAATGGGGTTTTTTGTTTGCCTTACACTGGATCAATAAGTAAGTATAGATGTTAGGATAAAGTATCTGTTGTCTAAATTTAGCATAGGTTGAACTTGATGGACGTACGTCTTTTTTCAATCTCATCTACTATGTAACTATGTAAGTATTTTCTCATAGAACAGAACTGATTTATTTAAAAAAAACACACATGTAGGATATTGCTGGGTCTGCAGCTTTAACTGCGTCATACCGCTGCACTTGTATGTAAGTATATAGTTATAGTGCCAACAATGTACTCAGCGCGTTACAAAAAAAACCAATACAACACAGGGAATTATAATACCATATGTGTAATAAACATCAAATCAGACAATAGGAACGGAAATCCCTGCCCCGCAGAGCTTACAATCTAAGTGGTAAATTGGCAGACTCACAGAGACAGCAGGTGAGGCAATAACTGCAGTATATTCAGTGCCTGGCCTTGATGGTGGGTAAGTGCAGTAGATGGCAGTGCTTTGCCACAATGGTTGTTAGGAGCGACTGAGCCAACTGTGCTGAAGCAGGGATATCCTTAAAAACCTGACCTGTTGGTGGCCCTTGAGGACTGGAGTTTGCCACACCTTAAAATACTTCCTTGAGAAGGTATGTGTTTAAGTTTGACTTAACCCTTTGAATGCCGGAAGGGCAGTGGCACTCGAGATTGCTCCGGCACGGATGGCAGAGCAGAAGGAGCCCTCCTCTTCCTGTTAGAGAGCACGTGGAACGCGAAACGCGATCGCCCCCAAACCAGAGATTAGCTTACGATGTAGCTACTACATCATGTGGCACCCAAAGAGTTAAAGTGCCAGTCCCGGGTCCCGCGGTCATATCACAGAGATTATTCTGCTTTTTAATGTCCTATTTTCCTTTGGTTTTTATGAGGCTAAATTCCGGTCTCCAGAAAGCAGCGACGTTTCACTGGAATGAAGATGGCTGCCATTTTCCCCCGTACACGCCAACGAGATGAAGCTCGAGAGATGAATGTTATGCGCGTTTCCCTCCGAATCGGACATTTCATAGCGCCCGTTTTGCCGCGATCACGTTGGCGCCGTTGTTTGGCCGCCGAGGGACCCTTCACCACAGCCGCTGGACACACCGCCAACGACCATTTCATCAATTAGGGGGTAGTATTAGCGATTACAATTAGGGGTTTTGGGGTAAGGTTTTTAGGGTAGGGGGTAGCGGTAGTAGTGGGGTAAGGGGTAAGCTTATGGGTTTACCTTTGGCTGCTTCCAAATATCCTAGCCCGATTTTTCCTGACCTCCCCATACATGGCAGAGTGCCGCCCCATACATGGCAGAGTGCCGCCCCATACATGGCAGAGTGCCGCCCCAACGGGATGGCAGAGTGCCGCCCCACATAGCTGGCAGAGTCCGACCCCTTACGTGGCAGAGCTTGAACCGCCCCTTACGTGCATGAGTTGACGCGTCTAACATGTCAGGAATGCACGCCCCATACAGCAGGGAGTGCCGCCCCATACGTGGCAGAGTGCCGCCCCATACGTGGGCAGCAGTCGCCGCCCACATGTAAGTTCCGGACAGAGTGCCGCCCAACATACCCGTGCAGAGTGCCGCCCCCACACGTGGCAGAGTGTAGCACCCCAACTAGTGCAGAAGTGCGCCCCATACACGGCAGAGTGCCGCCCCTTGACCACGGCAGAGTTGCCGCCCTAAATGGCAGCGTGCCGCCCCCTAAATGTCAGACCACTGTGCCGCCCACAATTACGTGTCAGAGTGCAGGCCCCATACGTTCAAGAGGGCCCGACCCCATACGTGGTCAGAGTGCCGCCCCATACGTGGCGAGTGCCGACCCATACGTAGGAAGATGCCGCCCATACGTGCGTTCAGAGTGCAGACCCATGACGGTCATAAATGGAGAGTGCGCCTCAAAATGGCAGAGTGTCGCCCCATAATGCCAGCCTAGTTGCAGCCCCATACTGGACAGACTATAGGCCGCCCTACATGGCAGCGTGCCCACGGACCATACTATGGAAGAGTTGCCGCACCAACATGGCAGAGTGCCGACCCAGACCGTGCGAGTGCCGCCCCATACATGGTGCAGAGTGCCGCCCATACATGTCGTCAGAGTGCCCGCCCCATCACTGGTCGAGAGTGCGCCTCACATCATGGCAAGGAGATGCCGCCCCATACATGGCAGCAGTGCATGCCCGTACATCAGTCGTGTGCCCCATTACAGTCCAGGCAGAGTGCCCGACCCCAACATGGCAGAAGTGCCGCCCACAACATTGGGCAGAGTGCCGCCACCATAGCTAAGTCAGGTGCCGCCATACATGCAGAGTGCCGCCCCCATACAGCAGAGGACCGCCCCAACATGGCAGCAGTAGCCCAACATGCAGGATGGCCCCATACACGGCCAGAGTGTCGCACCAATACAGTAACATAGGCAGAGTAGACGCCTCATACATGGCAGAGTGCGCCACCATACATGGCAAGCAGGTGCCGCCCATCACATGGGCAGAGATGACCGCCAATCATACATGCGCAGTACGACAATGCCAAGCCGCCACATACAATCGCAGAGTGCCGCCCAACACACAGAAGTGCGCATCACGCCGGTGCAGCCCATACATGGCAGAGTGCCGCCCCCACTACATGGGGCACAGAGTGTCGCCCCCATACACGCAGACTGATGCCCCAACCCATACATGGCAGGACAAGTGCCCCCCCATTAACCCATCACGGCAGAGTGCCGCACATACATCGCGAAGCAGTGCCGCCCCAATCAAATGCAGAAGTGCCGTCCCATACAGAGTCAAGGTGCCGCACATACAATGGCAGAGTGCCGCCCCATACATGGCAGAGTGCCGCCCCCATACATGACGAGAGTGTCGCCCCATACAGGTCAGAGAGTGGTCGCCCATAATACATGGCAGAGGCCGCCACATAGCAGTAGGGCAGAGTGTCCTCTACATGCAGGCCCACATACATGGCAGCGTGGCCGCCCCCTACACTGGCAGAGGCTCAGATGCTGCGCCTCATACATGGCCCAGGAGTGCCGCCCATACATGGCAGGAATGCCGCCCCATACATGGCAGAGTGCCGCCCCATACATGGCAGAGTGCCGCCCCATACATGGCAGAGTGTCGCCCCATACACGGCAGAGTGTCGCCCCATACAGTACATGGCAGAGTGCCGCCCCATACATGGCAGAGTGCCGCCCCATACATGGCAGAGTGCCGCCCCATACATGGCAGAGTGTCGCCCCATACATGGCAGAGTGCCGCCCCATACGTGGCAGAGTGCCGCCCCATACGTGGCAGAATGCCGCCCCACACATGGCAGAGTGCCGCCTCACACTAAACACTGTATTGGTTGAGAAGTTGCACTTTGTTTGTTAGAATAAATAATGCTCTGGTACCCAGGTACCCAGGTACCCAGAGAGGGGGCGGCACGGTTACCACGCGAGGGAAGTCACACAGCGTTCAGGTGGTTGGTTTACAGGGATCATTAGATGCCGCCCACTCGCGGCCGGAGCTGGGAAAGTGCCAGGCTGCCCGCGCATGGCCATTACGGAAGTAATGAGCCTGGGAGATTGAGCAGTCGTGGCAAATGACACGATCAGGCCATCACAAACACGCTGGATTAAAGCTTCAGCTACTCAAGGCATAAAGATTCCAGCGCACGCGTGGGAGGAGGAGGCGGCTCCGTCACACGGGAACACAGGGCTGGCTAAATTAGGGTTTGTGGAGAACGGCCAAAAGCAGAACAAAACAATAAATAGACATATATACTGTATATAGAGCCGGAGAGGCTGATAAGATGATTCCTGTGTGCTGTATATAGAACACGCAGCCAAGACCCTAACCTGTGTACTGCTTGCTCGAGGGTTAACCTCTTCACCTCTCCCTGGCTATATCATTATACCGATTATACGCCTGCTTAGAGAAGATCCAGGCTTTGTTGGCCCCAGTTTGCAGAATGCTGCTGTACCAGAACATGAGGGTTTGGGGAGGGGGGGGGGGGGGTTGTTTCAGTACCGTACAATGGAACAATGAGCTGCAGAGGTAGCCAACTCCAGTCCTCAAGGGCCACCAACAGGTCAGGTTTTCAGGATATACCTGCGTCAGCACAGGTGGCTCAATCAGTGGCTCAGTCGAAGACTGATCTGATAAACCCTGATCTGTTGGTGGCCCCTGAGGACTGGAGTTGGCCAGTCAATGACTGACCAACTGATTGAGCCACCTGTGCTGAAGCAGGGATATCCAGAAAACCTGACCTGTTGGTGGCTCTTGAGGACTGGAGTTATGTTATGCTTGCATAGTTTTTTGTCCCCCTTGAACTATGCAGCGAAAAATGGGGCATTGCAGGTAAATAATATAAATAACCATTAAAACAGCACAAATGGTGCACAAGAGGTTATTGCCTTTCGCGAGTCCTCTGCATCATACATCCAGTAGCACCCCAGGACTCTAATAAGCAAAATAAGACGGAGATCCATCAACTGTAACCTCTCCAGGTTCTAGGGATGAACACAATTTAGGGCCATTAGTGAAAGGGGGGTAATTAATTTAATGAGCAGGGTGATATATCAGAGCGGAAATAGCCTCCTTGAGACCGATATGCATCTTGTAATTCTGAAGACGCCGCGATCAGAGATAATAATCGTAATCACGGCGCTTTGTGTGGGGGCCGCACTTGTCATGTCTGGGGCACAGACCTGCGATTTTTCATCCGAATTCGGATGAAATGATGAAGATTCAACTATTTCTGGTAAAATGTGTCGGAGAGAAATGGAACGGAGAATAAAGGCAAACACCCAAACCTATAGGATTACTGCAGGGATAGCAATGAAAGTATTATATTCCCAATTTATTCCATGAAAATATAAATGTCGTGACTCTTTTCTGAAACACCATCGCCATTACATCGGTTCAAAAACGCCATCATTTCATATACTTCTCATTATACATTTCTCTGTAGATCGCAAGTTCCTTGGGACAAAGCCCTACACAAATACTGTGTAAGAATGTAGAAACCCAGTAATAAGCTGTTAATGGCAGTACTACAGAATGGATAACGCATTATTATACACACGGCTTCAACCCTTTGAGGACTATAACGACCTATGGCCTTGCAACGAGCGCTAGGCTCTAGATCAGGGGTGGGAAACTCCATTCTTGAAGGGCCACCAACAGGTCAGGCTTTCAGGATATCCTTGCTTCAGCACAGGTAGCTCAATCAGTGGCTCAGTCAAAGACTGAGCTACCTGTGCTGAAGCAGGGATATCCGTAAACCCTGATCTGTTGGTGGCCCTTGAGGACTGGAGTTGGCCAGTCAACTGATTGAGCCACCTGTGCTGAAGCAGGGATATCCTGAAAACCTGACCGGTTGGTGGCCCTTGAGGACGGGAGTTGGCCGCCCCTGCCCTAGACAGTAGCAGGCACAATTAAAGACATGTAATGCGCACCCCTCTTTGTAAGAGGCTGGACCATATTGAAGCAGCTATCGGAGGTGCAGGATATTCTCACCGTCTTCTATGGTAGATCCTCAGAAGTCCGACACTTTTTCGGTAACAACCATCATCCCGAAATTGGGAACGGATGTTATTTTTCCAAAGTTTAACAGGTATCCTCGAAAGCTAACGAGATGCTACATAAACGTCCGTTAGTCCGCTCATTTGCATAAGGCTAACGGGGCGTTATCCAGCAAAGGGGCCTCGCTTTGCTTTGTAACGATTTTCGTCTACGTGGCGCAGAATCGAAAGTACCACGGTCCCACAGGCGCTCGTGGGACCAGGCCAGTAGGAGGGATTTCCCCCAAAAAAGTTGCACCCCCCTTTGCATTGAGGGTCTTTGCTCCGTTGTTATTTATCACGGTTTTGATAGCGGCTTTTTTCTTTTGTGTATTTCCCCCTTTTTCGCGGCTTTATTTCTAGTTTTGCGCATCTACCGTTTTTGTGTCTGGACAGGATAAGTATCTGTTTCTTTTTCTCTAACTGCATATATTATTGCCTTTTTTGTTTAGAATCCTGTTTGTGATACTATCCACTGTATGTTACATAATGTGCATTTATTAAAGACATTTCTATTTCTTGGTACTGCTTAATATTTACCCCTTTATTCTCTTATTTGAACACCTTTTTGCACTGATAATTAATACTTACCCTAAAAAAAACCCACCCTAAATACCCATCTACCCGTTGCCTATCCGAGCACAGTCGGGATGCCTTCCAGCACCTAACGCCAGGTATATCCACGCCTTAAAAAATGCTTTTTAAAAATGCGTTATTTCCCTCGTTAAGTTTTACGGTCTGCGGAGGTTGTCACCACCTCTTTTTACATATAATTAGCACAAACGTTCATTAAAGTTAAGCTTTAAAAACGGCAGTTAGCGCATCGTTACGGAGCTTTGCAGATCCCCGTTGGCACTTAACGATACGTTATATTTCCCGGCGTTCCGAGGATCTTTGCGCTGCGCAGGGACGCTCAGCCACAAACTGAATACGCCAGCCGTAATTATACAGCAAACCCAGGCTGTGTCCGGGGGATGGGAGCAGTGAATGTATTCTATTTTCTGCAGATATGTGAAACATGTCTTGATCATTATGCCTTTGTAGTTATGTTAGCTAAACCCCGTTAATTTCAGCTCTGGGGACCCCCTGCTTCCAGAGATACTGGGAGTGCCGGTATCTGCTGCAGTTTAAAGTCCCCGGTCACATGGGCCAATAGGAAGCCGCACTGGATGACATCACGGCTTCCTATTGGCACGCAGGGCCTGGGATCTTTGAAAAGCAGCCGTATAGTTTATAGTGAACCCCGGAGTAGCTACCGGCACCCACTACGGAGGTAAGTACCACCGGAAGCAGGGGGTCTCCTGAGCTTAAATTAATGGGGTTCAGCTCCGGACACCCCCTGCTTCACTACCCTTAAAAAAATGGAGGGAAAAAAAAATGGCTTAGATTGCTTCTTTAAAGTGAAGGATTCTGGGTATCAGGACTCCATGTAGCATGTCTGGCATTCACGCTTCTGTCTTGTAACATATGTATCCAATGGAAGAAACTTTTGTTTAAAGTAGGAGATTATCGGCACAAGCTTGTTAGGTTAGAGTAAAGTCACCGTAAACATGGCAGCTTAACCGACGCATAGCAAAAGGGAGAAACATACAGCGAGCTACGCTACAATCAATGCCTGTCGTGATGTGTATCAAGCATCACCCCACCCTCTATTATTATTATATAGTAACACACCCAGACACAATCACCCTCTCAAGAAAGTGGGTCTCCATCAGCACAGAGTGCTCCGATCCATCACAAGTGCTCCAACCATCATACATTGCACAAAACATACACCCAACATGGGGATCGCATCCCGTGACGAAGCGCCTAACGCGCGCCGCTCTGCCAGGCTGGGGGACACCGCACGGACCTTGCTCAGGCTTCGCCCTCGTGATGTCACAGGCGAGGCGCACCACATGCAAGCTACGCGCAGGCGCTGCGCTATCTTGGAAACACGAGGGGTTAATTGCATCAGCAATTATTCCACACCTGCACTTCTCCCCGCCCCTGTTTACCAGAGGACTGAATATGTCATGGGGCGGTTCTTGTTCATTACCCTGCAGCTGTGTGCTGCCCTACCATTGGCTGCCGGTCCTTTAAATGCTCAGTCAGCCCTGCTGCAAACTGGCCTCAAACACCCTGCTGCTGTCATCTTGCTTATCCTGTTCCTGTTTTGACCGCGGCTTGTATTTGGACCTCCGCCTTTCTGACCCTTAACCTCGGCGTGCATTTGGACTTCTACCTTCTATACCCCTGGACCGCATAACGACTATCCGATGTCTCCAATCCTAGACCACGGCAGGTACCTTGACCATTCTGACTTCTGCCACCCTGACCCAGCTACAGGACTACCACTCTGCACTCCGGAGGTGGCTGCCCAGTTGTAGGTCGGTGGTTACCAACATCCCCACCTCAGCCTCGCAGTCCCGCCTTGTTTGGTGTGAACACTCGTTACACAGTAGAAGCAAACCCGATGAAGCAACACTAGCGAAATGCGTAGGGTTCATTGGTGTTGGTGTTTGCCAAGAGAGCGTGGTGACGCCAGAAGAGACGCCTGGCGGACGGCAGATGCGGAATTGAGTGTGGAGCAGCATACACGCGGATGCCAAGAGTTGCCGTGAGCCAGCATTCAAAACGGGACCCAGATATCTTAAAGACTCCCAGTCATTGACCTTCCCCACATATACAAGGACGTTAACAGCGCCATCGTCATATCTACCTCTGCACCGCGCCACTTCAAGTGATCGATCGGTACATCTTATATGCAAGTGAGCATTGCGTGCCATCATTCCTTTATATATTCATATACTGATCTGTGGTTGTGCTTGTCTAGTTTGTCTTTATCAATCTACTTGAGGGTTAATATAGACACCCCACGAGTATTAGTGGAGGACAACATATATTTAGCACAATACACAAAAGAATGATTGAAGGTAACGTCCCAGGAGACAGAACAGCGAAACCCCCAGCGCTGAGTGATGCTGCAGCGGGACGCATTTCTTTACACACAGGTATCATGTATGATGAGGACTCACCGAAGTGAATGAGATGCAATGTTCACTGCTAAGTGAATCAGCGCTTCTGTACCCGCAGTCCCACTGCTGTAATAACGTGGGGGTCTGCGGGGTCGCAGCATGTGCAGCCTCATGTACATTGTCTGACGCTACATGGCAACCATCATTAGCAGTTCGGAGTATAACCTCCAGTGCAATACGCTGTGATCACATCTCCCCTGTGCTTCTCTAGTGCACGGGGACTGGAAGACTTCTTCCCAGGATATTGAAGATGGAGCATGGCCTCGGTGTAAGAGCAGGTGCAGCTCTTGGCTGCAGGACAGGGCAGAGAACATGTGGCAGACGGTTCTCTTTCCTTGACTTTTCTGGTATCCAACTGCCAATAAAAATGAGTGGTACTGCGCACGAATGCAGGAGAGCTCAATCTGTTACTAAGACGGAGAACGAGGGTCAGCGTAAGAGTAATCAGGAAAGACTGCAGGATTTCACTGTGTACCGCTCGGAGGAGCGAAGGGACGCACACACTGCCACGTATATAAAGGGATTCAACAGAGTACAGGAGGGAAGCATATTTCCCAGAGAGAGAAGAGCTAGAAAAAGAGGTCGCTGTCTGATGCTGGAGGGTGGGAGCTAAGGGGATATGTGAGGAAGGACTTCTTCACGGAAAGGGTGGTAGAATCGAGGAATAGCCTCCCAGCGGAGGGGGTAGGGGATTATACAGTAAGGGAATTCAGACACAATTGGGACAGACATAAGGCTAAATCCTAAATATGGAACACAGCCCCAGGGATCAAATAGGGTCTGAGGCCTTACAGCAGATCGGAGAATGGGGGGGGGGGGGGGGGGGGGCAAGCAGTTCTTACCTGCCGTCACGTTTTATGTTTCCATATTCTTTGGGCACCTTTACTCAAAGGTTTAAACTATATGCTATTTCAGGTGCGGCCAACTCCAGTCCTCAAGAGCCACCAACAGGCCAGGTATTAGGGATATCCCTGCTTCAGCACAGGTGGCTCGATCAGTTGACTGGCCACCTCCAGTCCTCAAGGGCCACCACAGATCAGGGTATACGGATATCCCTGCTTCAGCACAGGTGGCTCAATCAGTGGCTCAGTGCAGGGGATATCCTAATACTGGCCTGTTGAGGACTGGAGTTGCCAACCCCCATGTGTGTGAGATGAGAAGGATGGAGTTGTCTGTAATAAGCCTTGTATTGAGACAATGTGTTATCTATGTAGTCACGGAGACATGCAGGTTACATGCACACCTGCCCCCTCTTTCTGCAGGTTACATGCACACCTGCCCCTCTTTCTGCAGGTTACATGCACACCTGCCCCCTCTTTCTGCAGGTTACATGCACACCTGCCCCTCTTTCTGCAGGTTACATGCACACCTGCCCCCTCTTTCTGCAGGTTACATGCACACCTGCCCCCTCTTTCTGCAGGTTACATGCACACCTGCCCCCTCTTCATGCAGGTTACATGCACACCTGCCCCCTCTTCATGCAGATTACATGCACACCTGCCCCCTCTTCATGCAGGATACATGCACACCTGCCCCCTCTTCATGCAGATTACATGCACACCTGCCCCCTCTTCATGCAGGTTACATGCACACCTGCCCCCTCTTCATGCAGGTTACATGCACACCTGCCCCCTCTTCATGCAGGTTACATGCACACCTGCCCCCTCTTTCCGCACCGGCTGCACAAAGCTTTGCTGATGGGGAGGACCTGGATGTTAGATGTGACTCATTCCAGAGCAGAGGAACGGGGACAGTAAGTGCATCACCGCCCTCACTCACCGATCCAAACCTGACTATTACTGACTATATACACACCGTTAATACACACGCACAGAGGATAAAGTGCGCAGTCCTGCTGCCTCACTACAGCGAGATCTCAAAGTGCCACGGCGGCTTATTCAAGTGTGTGAAGGCTCCACAGGTACAGCTTAAACTGGACATGGCAGGCTTGGCAAGGGTTTCTCGGTTCTCTCCAGAGGCTATGATATTATACAGTGCAGCATGTGTATCTTGGATGGGAAGTTGTTCCCTATGGACATGAGCTGTTACTCTAGTTGTTCTCTGTAAGGTTAAGCCTGTATGTCAGGGTATATATTAAAAGGCAGCCTGCGATTCCCAGGGGAGGTTCGCTACATGCATATGTCCTTCTCTGCCTAGGGCTGTCACAGTGTCAGACCCTTCACTGTGTCCACTCACCCCGGTAATATATGCAGTGATATGAGTTTATCCAATGTGCTTCAATGCAGGTGCTGCTAGCAACATGATGTTAAGTGCATGCTTAATAAAGCCAAGGGCACAGGTGAGGAGACATTATTAAAGAGTGGAGAGAGAGTGGGGAGGGGAGAAAAGAAAATGTGAAAGAGAATGGGGGGGGGGGAGGAGAGAAAGAACGCATTGAGGGGGATGTCTGGTGAGAGAATGGGGAGGAGAGAGAGAACGTGATGAGGGTGGTGGGAAGAATGGGGAGGAGAGAGCGTAATGAGGGAGGTAGGAGAGAATGGGGGAGAGAGCGAAACGTATGA
>CM071577.1:29444031-29460014 GCA_036426205.1 Ascaphus truei | reverse complement strand
GTTACGCGGCACTGGGAACCAGTTACGCGGCACTGGGAACCAGTTACGCGGCACTGGGAACCAGTTACTTTATATCCCCCAACAATGGACCAATCATGTGTCCGATAAAACAGAAATCCCTACAGGCCTGAAACGGCTTCACAGACCGACTCGTGGCAAAGCCGGGATCCCCGAGCATGAGTCATTATTACCAGGAGAGATACAAACATTTAGGGGCCCAATGTACATTTAGGGGCACACATCCCATCCCTGGGGAGCTTACAATCTAGGAAGACAGTTATTAGCAGGTAGTCGGGGTCCCTTCCCCCCGTGTCTCTGTGCGGATACATCCTGCCATTCATTGCCGCATACAGGAGCGCGCAGCACTGTACTGCAGCAGAGCGCGCAGCACAGAGCACACTGAGAGCATTTCACTGTAACCAATTATTGAACAACGGCTGCTGTGCCCACATTGTCTTCTAACTCAGCAGCCGCGCCTCGGCTCCTTCCCACCCACGTGACACAATGTAACAGGGGCTGCTGGTTACTCCGGAGACCTCCCCTGTGAAGCCAGGGCGGGCAACTCCAGTTCTCAAGGGCCACCAAGAGGTCAAGTTTTCAGGATATCCCTGCTTCAGCACAGGTGGTGCAGTCTTCGACTGAGCCAATGATTGAACCACCTGTGCTGAAACAGGGATATCCTGACAAAACCTGACCTGTTGGTGGCCCTTGAACCCTGGAGATGCCCGCCCCGGCTGTAAAGTATTCACACCCCCGACTATCACTGCCGGAGGTGGCAGCGACGCATCACGCATCACGGTGCGTTGCATGTTCTTGTGGCAATGGAAGGGTAAACAATGCGAAGTGGCACTGCAGCGTTACTGGGCGCTCTGCAGAACAATGTGACAATACAGTGTATCAACAGCAACTTTATCCCGATGAGCGGCGGCTGCACACAGAGAATACGCAGACAGCAGCTTAGCGCTGCTCTGCCATCACAAAGCAATCAGTCCTGCAGGAGCCATTTCTCTTCTCCACAAATAAAGGGAGAGGGCGGCTCCAGGGGCTTTATATTTCAGCCCTAAATCCCTTTGTTCGTGGGGGAAAAACACCCAGGTGTGCCGGAGAAGGACTATGAAGCTGTCACTGGGAGAGGAGATACACGCAGTAAGGGCGCGATGTGCCTCGTACTGGTTACCGGTAATATTTACCACTTTACTGCTGCATACTCCTCTGGCAGGGAAGGTGTTAATACCAATGCCCGTGGGGTCGCAGTATTCACTTAATCTCCCACAAACACAATATAAGTTGTTGTGGGTCATATTTAATGCAGCATTCAAAGCTGCCGTCCCCCCGTCCCCCCTTTAATATGTGCATCAATACAATCAACACAGTGATAAGTAATTCGCGAAGTTGACGACCGATCCGTTCTCCTGTGATCGATCGGCGAAGATTCGGCTCGCGGGTTCACTAAATGGCCGTCAGTGCAGCAGAAGAGGACCAAAGATGCAAAGTTCTGTGGGGAAGATCATGTGACCAGGCAGTCACTAGATACAATTGGTGCACTGCTAGAGAGAGGGCAGGGCTCAAAAAGCGGTGTGCCAGAGCCTGTTTCAGAAGAGGAAGGGGGTGTGAATTTGTCAATAGTTGCTATAGAAACAAAAAATGCTTGTTACATTATAGTACATTAAAAATGTCATTCAGAGTTGTTTAAAAAATAATAATACTATAAGTATTTTCTCATAGTACAGAACTGATTATCCGGCCTATTTCGCAAGCGCGGACGGAGGGGCTTTGCGGGTAAGTTGAGCGCGCTTCAAAGTCAGTTTTTTTTTTGGTCTGCTCAAGCGCCAAGCTTAGGTGAGCGTGCGCGCACCGCGTGAGCGGGGACTTCCACATAAAGACGGCAATAAGTAAAAACGGCAAGCGCCGCGCGCACAGCACGCTCAGCGGGGACACCAACGTAGTTTGTAAAAAAGAAGAAAAGTACAACTATTTCTTATTATGTCAGGCTTGGGAGACCACCTTCAAGTTCCTTCTCACTATTTCTTATTATGTCAGCCTTGGGAGACCACCTTCAAGTTCCTTCTCGCTATTTCTTATTATGTCAGGCTTGGGAGACCACCTTCTAGTTCCTTCTCACTATTTCTTATTATGTCAGGCTTGGGAGACCACCTTCAAGTTCCTTCTCACTATTTCTTATTATGTCAGGCTTGGGAGACCACCTTCAAGTTCCTTCTCACTATTTCTTATTATGTCAGGCTTGGGAGACCACCTTCTAGTTCCTTCTCACTATTTCTTATTATGTCAGGCTTGGGAGATCACCTTCAAGTTCCTTCTCACTATTTCTTATTATGTCAGGCTTGGGAGACCACCTTCAAGTTCCTTCTCACTATTTCTTATTATGTCAGGCTTTGGAGACCACCTTCAAGTTCCTTCTTCAGACCCAATGGACCCCGGCTCTTCAGCAAGTCTTCCAAAGGGCCAAGGACCACTCTAGACGATTGTGATGTAATGCTGGCTACATTTAAAGACTTACAAATGATATAGTGCTAACATTTTGCCAGGATTTAGTACACCGGTGCCATATATATTAATGTATTACATCCTGGTAAAATATTTTATAAATAAATAAATATATATGTCATCTTATTATCTGTCATCTTAACTCTGTGCCCAGGACATACGTGAAAACGAGCGGTAACTCCCAATGAATTACTTCCTGGTAACGCATTTTTATAAATAATATATCTTGACATCACCTGGGCTTACAAGTGAGTTTCAATGCGAATATAAATGGCACTAACTTGTGTAGAGAACGACAATGAAATTAGCAGGAGCAGACAGGGACCCCTCCGAATTCCATCCCGGCCCCCCAATTGATTAGAACCCGGCCACAGGGCATCTGTGATAAACAAGACTTTGGGGCGAAGAACCAATATGCATAACGGCTTGGGATACCAATTTCAGGCTCTACCAATGGAAAACATCCACTTAAATCCTTAAATAAAGCTGTCCGACCCTGTGGTAGTGGGTATAAAAATAGTCATATCTTTATTCAATAATTTCAAATAAATAGATTTAAACAAATGGCGGCCAGCCGTAGGCCGATCGGGTCAAACTTTTCCAGAACTGCCCAAGGTGGATTACGCTCCCCCAACCTGGATGCTTTAACAAAAACACAACCCTTGTGTGTGCTGGGGTTCAGTCGCAAAGCTGGCACCTTGTGCCCACCTTTACTGATATTGGGCAGAGCCGGCCCGACACTAAAGCCGGTACCTCCAGCCTACCGATCGCTTATTGGGGTTAAAAAAAAAACCTGACCATTCAGCTGGCACCCACACATAGCTAGGTTTGTGGGCCTGCCTGAACCCCCGAGGTGCCCTCCATCTTCCATCCCCCCCCAGGGAATCCGCCTGCCCGGGGCGAGCCCTGATCCGTCTCCTCGGCCCTTAGGTGGGCGCCGGTCCCATGCTGGGGCCTCTGAGGTTTCTCAACATCTGGTGCTTAACTCGAGGTCTGACGTGTTTCAGTGTAGGACTTTCTACCAAAGTCTCTTGGCTACTAAAGAGGAAACTACAAAAACAACAATCACAAAAATTATCCATGGCATTTTTTTGTTTGTTTCTATAAAATTAAAACTTTTCGACCTGGCTTCCCTGGATAAGAGACTTTCCAGGAGATACATCAACGATCAAAAAATACAGGTGATGAGACCGCTCATTCCATATGTATATACAGTAATAAAGGTAGATATGAGCAGGTGCTCAGGAGGGAAAAAGAAACTTGTAATAACAGTGATTTTAATGAATATTTTAATTAATAAAACTTTATTATTTTCTGATCTATCCGGTTTCTATGGGTCAAGAGACCTACACAGCAATTATCTGTTGGATCACTGCTATCCGCCTATCCATATCCAGAAATGAGTGCTATATATAGAGGGAACCTATCTGATCCTTCTTGGATCAACACTGTTGATACATCAACGATGCAAGATACTGTATAGAAATACACGAACCTAAAGATATTTAGGGAATAGGGGCAGGTCATTGAGAACCCTAAGGTAATTAACCAAATAATATTTAAGGTATTGAAAAGTGATTGTCTCTCGCCTCCGCCCCCCCCCCCCCCCCCCCCCCCCCTCCTGACCATATCTCATTATTATTATTATAGTTTTGATGTATGTTTGTGGATAGTGCCATTGCCCTTTATCCACCCCGTTCCTTCTTTCTGTATCTATCTCCCCCCCACCCTCAACATCATTTAAAAACAAATACAATTGTTTGGAACCAAAGAAAAATAATGCTTTTTTTGAACACCTATTGAACTGGGGATACTTTGATAAACATTCCCCTTTGTGACAATGTTGAATGCTTTGCTATTAGAAAGCAATATGTGGAATGATTACATGGAACCACAGGATCCGCTTCAGGAGCCGGAATCTACAGTTATGGGATGAAACAATCTATTCCTTTCTTTGCATCAATTTCCTCCCTATCCTCTCTAATCTTTCTAAGAAACTTGTATGCACAGGCATACATTTTGTGTGTATGTGTATTTTTACTTAGATGGCACCAGCCTCGTATGCAAAGCATCACAGGACAGAAACCCATTAAAGATGCATTATATTTGGGATGCCCGTTGTGTGAGGAATATTGAATAACTGCCGTGTGGCATGGAGCTATTCCACTTTGAATACCATCTCCTTGAGATCTGGCCCTCAATTTCTTAGCTCTACCGCGCCACATTATATTAGCCAAACAGTTTTCGCAGTGGGATTAGGGCTCTGAATGTGTGCGCCGCGCTTATTATCTGCACAGATTTCCAAGTCAAACACGCAGTAATATTTAGCAATTATCCTGGATACCTAAGCCAGCACCTGTCACTCAAACAAAAAGGACGAGGGTCTCGCAATTCGTGCCGTATCCAACAGCGCCGCCGCGCAGCGCGCTTTCAATTATATTTAGATGAGCTTCCCGCCTCTAATTGATTTTATTTTCACGTCGTGCTGTTGTGTCCGGGCACGCAGTGTTTCCTCCAGCTGTATCTACGACGCACACAATCAATGCAGGTGTCAGGGGGGGGGGGGCAAAACATGCGGTCTAGGACATAAACGTCCGCTGGCACGTTGCCGCAACTCATCCTGCCACCGGAGATTTCCGCCGCCAGCCACTTTGCCGCTAAGGTAAGTGCCTAAACCTCTACCCTACGCCCTTAACCTAAAAAAACCCTACCCTAAGCCCTTACCCTGAAAGCCCCTACCCAAAGCCCTTACCCTGAAAGCCCCTACCCAAAGCCCTTACCCTGAAACCCCTACCCAAAGCCCTTACCCTGAAAGCCCCTACCCAAAGCCCTTACCCTAAAAGCCCCTACCCAAAGCCCTTACCCTGAAAGCCCCCTACCATAATTGCTAAAGCCCCTTAAACTAACCCCCTACTCTAAAAAGTATTAAAACTTACTTTAGAAGCGGTCGGCGGTGGGGATTGCAGTGGCGAATCGGCTGCGGAGGGTCTGTTTGCGGCCGGACTCCGGCGGGGATTTGGTCGCAGCGAAACGGCCACGACCAAATGTCCCAGTCCGCCAAAGATGGCGCGGAATCCCTGCAGGCGTACGCGCTTGCGCCTGAAGGTGGGATGTCTCCGAAACGCTGCAAATGATGTCCGCATCATTAAAAAGTGGGCTCAGCAGAGGCAAAAAGCAGCATCAGCCTTTCTTTGCAAGAGGTTCCCAGGAGCACTCACCCATGTAACACCTTATTCACGATGTTGTGGAGCAGCTTCCCTGTGCCAGAGAAGATTGAGGAGCTGGTATCTTCCCCAGCGCCGGGATGCAGCTCCGCAGCATATTCTATAAGGAACGCAATGAGAAATTGGGTTAGGGAGAAGAAAAATCTACACAAAGATAAGTGCCGCTGCAGGGGGACAGGAAAGGTTTGTTAGGAGGTAACAAAGTGTTATTATACATCCTGCACTGCACCTTTTCTATTGTTTTGTTGTTACTTTTTTAAACCATAAAACTAGATTGTTTCCGATGTGTGTATATAGCAGGGGCGGCCAGCTCCAGTCCTCAAGGGAGACCACCAGGTCAGGTTTTAAGGATATCCCTGCTTCAGCACAGGTGGCTCAATCAGTTGACTGGCCACCTCCAGTCCTCAAGGGCCACCAACAGATCAGAGTTTATGGATATCCCTGCTTCAGCACAGGTGGCTCAATCAGTGACGTCCTTAAAACCTGACCTGTTGGTGGCCCTTGATGACTGGCGTTGGTCACTCCTGTGCTATAGCATCTTTAATCCACGCAGTGCTGGACGACACATTGCGTGGCCAAGCTGGGCTGGTTCCTTTAACAACGACAGGTTTAATTAGCTGGGCGTGCCCCAGTCTCCAGCTGGTTGCAGCAAAACTTCAGTAAGGCTTGTACAGGACATGGCGCAGTACGTGACGCAGAGCGGGCACAGGACTTGGTGCAGGGCGTGGCGCGGGACTTGGCACAGAACGTGGCGCAGGGCAGGGCATGGCGCAGGACTTGGCGCAGAACGTGGCGCAGGGCATGGCGCAGGACTTGGTGCAGGACGTGGCGCAGGACGTGATGCAGGGCGGGCACAGGACTTGGCGCAGAACGTGGCACAGGGCATGGCACAGGGCATGGCGCAGGACTTGGCGCAGGACATGGCGCAGAACAGAGGCCAGCAAAGGAGTCTGCAGACACCTGCTCTTGCGCCCGTCTCTGGCGCACACTTCCTTTCAGGCTGGGGATGAGCTGGTCTAAATTTCCCACTGGAAGCCCGTGCTCTCTCCAAGGCCACAGCTCAATTAACAGCGCCGTGCTGGAGGACTGCGCAGACAAAGGACACGGTATTGCAGAGGGCGCGTAACATGCAAAACTCATCATCACACAACCACTTTAACGAAAACCCAACACTTTGAGTATTCCTCTTTGATTTCCCTGCGGCAGACGATGCAATGAATGTACGCGTGGCGTACGCCCTGTGAGCGCAATATGCACTGCGGCGGTGACGGGGTTACGTTAACACTGCTCAGACCCACCCAGGCGTGAGATATATGGATGCACGTGCCTGTATATAATAACTGTGCTGCTTCTTTAAGTGATACACTGAAATCCATCAGCCGACACGATGGAAGCAGCAGCAGCGTGTTATTCCGGTGTGAAGTTTAGCAGCCAGAGTCGGTGGCAGCCGATTGGGGGCCCTCCTGAGCTGAAGATACAGGTCACACGTGTATTGTATTGTATGTCTTTATTTATATAGCGCCATTAATGTACATAGCGCTTCACAGCATTAATACACGTGGTAATCGAATAAATAACAGATAATATAAATAACAGATTATGGGAATAAGTGCTTTAGACATAAACATAACATTAAGGAAGAGGAGTCCCTGCCCCGAGGAGCTTACAGTCTAGTTGGTAGGTAGGGAGAACGTACAGAGACAGTAGGAGGGAGTTCTGGTAAGTGCGTCTGCAGGGGGCCAAGCATTATGTATCGTGTGTTCAGAATATCCACGGTGCTATTCATATGCTTCTTTAAGCAAGTGTGTCTTAAGGTGGGTCTTAAAGGTGGATAGAGAGGGTGCAGGAAAGACCCTTGTTTAGTGTACATTTGGCCTTATTGCTGTAGAGGTATTCTAGCATTCTGCTGTTCAATGAGCTGTGCTTTTATCCTGTACATATGCAGGTTTCAATCGTGAATAAGATGTACAGCACCCCCTTGTCAGCGAAGCTTCATGTCCCATTCATCTATCTCTGTTACTAGGGGGTACCAGGGTTCATTATTTACATTCCCGCAGTTCCACTTCCCCTTTTAATAGAGGGGTACATCTTCACAAGACCAATTTTAGAACAAAAATATTGAATGAGATGAAACCAAAAGAATTATGTACAAATATTTCAGAGGTTTAGCATTTTTTAAATCAGGCAGAATACACATAAAAACGATTCTGAAATATGTAAATATAATGTGCTATGTAGATAATTAGTGCTTCCAACACTATAGTGACAAGAAATACAGTGAGAATGAAAGGAGAGAAAAAAAGGATAGAAGAGTAAAAAGTACAGCAAAAATAAGTGATAAAGGTTTCTCAATAGAACCCCGAGTATAGGGCAGCTTCCCACGCGACCAAACCCATCAACTCCGGGGTATAGGGCAGCTTCCCACGCGACCAAACCCATCAACTCCTGAGTATAGGGCAGCTTCCCACGCGACAAACCCATCAACTCCCGAGTATAGGGCAGCTTCCCACGCGACAAACCCATCAACTCCGGAGTATAGGGCAGCTTCCCACGCGACCAAACCCATCAACTCCCGAGTATAGGGCAGCTTCCCACGCGACCAAACCCATCAACTCCCGAGTATAGGGCAGCTTCCCACGCGACCAAACCCATCAACTCCTGAGTATAGGGCAGCTTCCCACGCGACAAACCCATCAACTCCCGAGTATAGGGCAGCTTCCCACGCGACAAACCCATCAACTCCGGAGTATAGGGCAGCTTCCCACCGACCAACCGCCATCAACATCCGGGGGTATAGGGCGCTTCCCACGCTACCAACCCATCAACGCCCAGGTTATGAAGGGCAGCTTCTCCACGCTTCTCACGATCTCGACCAAACCCATCAACGTCCGGGTATAGGGGCAGAGCTTCCCACGCGACCAAAGCCCATCTCTCGAGTATATGCCTTCCCACGCTACCAACCAACCCATCACTCCCGATTAGGGCAGCTTCCCACGCGACAAACCCATCAACTCCGGGGTATAGGGCAGCTTCCCACGCGACCAAACCCATCAACTCCGGGGTATAGGGCAGCTTCCCACGCGACCAAACCCATCAACTCCGGGTATAGGGCAGCTTCCCACGCGACCAAACCCATCAACTCTCGAGTATAGGGCAGCTTCCCACGCGACCAACCCATCAACTCTCGAGTATAGGGCAGCTTCCCACGCGACCAACCCATCAACTCCCGAGTATAGGGCAGCTTCCCACGCGACCAACCCAGTCAACGCAGGAGTGTGCGCTGCTCTCTTTTGAAAATATATATATACACACACACAGACACAGACCCAGACAAACACACACACACACACACACACAGACACACGTACAGTAAGTAATTTACAAATAATGTTTTAAGCCTGCTACTAGTGAATGCAACATTGTACATAGCAGTATAACACAGGCACAATGAGTCACTGCCCCATAGAGCTTACAATCTAAATTCAGTGCCCGAGGCACAGGGAAATAAAGCAACTGGTTGAAGGACTCACGAAGCTGGTAACAGAACTCAAACCAGGGTCCAGCAGGGCTTACAGTCCAGCTGCATTAGCAAAAGGTCACGCAACCCCGAGAGCTTGCAGATGGAATGGGAACAAAGGGCTGTGTTTAGCAGCACTTCTCCTATTGTGTGTGAACAGCAAATTCTCAGGTGCTGCCGTTCATTCTCCTCGCAAACCCTATATTTGAAGAGGTTTTAAGCCCCTGTCTGGATGGGAAGAGCCTGTGAAGCTAGCAGGTCCAGGCGCACACATAATAAAGGCGCTGTCAGTGCAAACAAGACGCCCCGCACCTAAAGAGCACTATTACCACGTTTACCGAGAGTGGCTTCAAAATAATTCCAGGGGAGAAAAGTGCACACTTCTCCCCGCGGCCCCGTCCCACCTGTCAGCCTGTCACTCCTCTACTGCTCACTGCACTTTGTCCTCAATGGGAAATCACTGCCCAACCAGCAAAGCCTGCGAGCGACACAAGGTCACAAAACCAAGCGAATATTCCGGGGAAACTTCAGCACTTCCCCAGCATGCCGCCGGAGGGATATGTAACCGCAGCTTCTCTCCATCCCCACTTCTACGCTTCCTACCTTCCTCTGTGCGGCTGAAGAAGAGAGCTGCGATGTTTGGAAAGCATAATGCGCGTGCTGGCCCATCGCTAGGCATCGCCCGCTACAGCGAAAGTACATGTGACTAGACTTTCCGACGATGTAAAACTTGACTGGTAATATTGTTACTTTTCCTACTAGTAATAATACTTCTATATTTGCAGACAGCAGTGATAGGAGGGAGAGGAGACTCTTAAAATGTTTTCTTGAAGTATTCCAGAAATATCCGCTTGCAAAAAAAAATGAAAGTCTCTCTTTTGGGAAATAATATAGAATAATAATAATATAATGTGGGAGGCCAAAGACAAGCAGATTATGGAGTCGTGGGGAGCAGTTTTAGGGACCCCATCGCCTCCTATAACATCACTGCAGAGAAGGATTATTCCATTCACCTAGTCTGCCCATTTCGCCCACTCACAGTTAGCCCTGGACACTGGCTGAGTTCCGCCTTTTATTCCCAGTATCCCTGTAATATATTGGCTACAACACCTATGCTGAAAGAAAGACGAAGGCCCTGCCATCATCTGTTTGAAACATGGTAGCAGGTGTGTGTTGTTAAAGTGCTTAGATGCCTAACGAAGGAGATCCTGTAAACACTTTTTAAAGAGGCAATCTACGTAGCTTAAAAAAAACAAAACGTTAAATAAATCTTTTTTTGTTTTAATATATGCCGCCTTTGATGACCTTTATTGAAAACGAATTACCTAAGCTGCCGGTTGATTGGTTCTCCCGTGATCGATCAGCAAGATCCTGCTTCCCAGGGTTCACTAAATGGCCGCCTTTTCAGTTTCACATCAATCCTTCAGTCAGTGTAACTCAGCAGCTACAATGTATTCTTATATTACTAAGGTAACGTTATCTATTATTACGGTTTGCAGCTCAAACGGCTGGGAACATTGGCAACACATTATCACAAACAGGAAAGTGTTACAGAGATCTTGCACTGCTGGGGAGGTGGGATAAACCTGCTATAGAAATCTGAGGCTGCTCAATATATTAAAGCTCATTAAAAATGGCATTAAGTGTTGAACTTTTAAAATAAAAAAAGTAGTAAGTATTATCTATACTACAGAATGGATTTATATAAATAAAAAAGACACACGTAGGATATTGCTTGGATCGCTCCTTAAAAAACAGCAATATTCTCCTTTATAAGTGCATTCCAATGTTATCTCTTGGCCGTTGGAGGGATCAGCAGGCTGTGTGATGAGCGAAGAGTATTGGCATATTGCATCTTCCAATATGTTTGGAAAACCAAGATAAGTGCAAACAAATCAAGGGCTTTTCCTGAATTAACTGTGGTTAATTATGAATCAATTTCCCATAGTGAAACCAAAGGGATATTAGGAAGGTGCGTGCGTGAAGCCAGCATCATCCATCACCGCCCTATCAGTCTCTGACCGTTCATAAATCAACGGGAAGCAGATTACGGACAAATGGACAGCTCCCCTACCAACCCGCATCCTTCATCAGGGACAGTTAGTGATACCGTTACTAAAAGGTCACACTGCGCGTATCACTGTTTCACTCATAACTCCGGCTCTTGTGATAAAGTAGCAGAATTGTGTCAGAACGTATTGTCAGGGTTGTGGTTTACCTCTGATTTGTTGTTATCGCCTTACTGGAGGAGATCTGCGTATCAGCCCAGGGAGAAGGGTTTGTGACACACTGCTACAGTTGCGTGTGTGCAGTTTCTTGATATGTATGAAGCACTTTCATGCCACCTGGTGCAGGTTGATTGAAGCCGGACAATTATCTCACCTTAACCCTTTGGGTGCCCAAGAACATAGCTAATACTACGTTAGTGGTGCTCAACCCCAGTCCTTAAGCTCCCCCTCCAAAAAAAAGTCAGGTTTAAAGGATATCCCAGCTTCAGCACAGGTGGCTCAATCGAAGACTGAGCCTCTGGTTGAGTTACCTGTGCTGAAGCAGGGACTGATTGCGACACCTGTGCTGACCCAGAGACTGAGCAACCTGTGCTGAAGCAGAGACTGAGCAACCTGTGCTGAAGCAGGGATATCCTGAAAACTTTACCTGTTTTGAGGTCTTGAGGGCTGGAGTTGCACATGCCTGTCCTACGTTATGGGGTCTGCCCCCCCAGGGGTCCCATGATGTGCTCGCTCATCGTAAACTAATTTCTTGGTTCTGTGCTGGAAATCGCGCCTTTCCGTCCAGTCATTGGTGACAGCGCAGTCACGTGATCGCGAGCGCTCTAGGGGCTGTGGCATCTCACAACCTCTCAAAGGGTTAAACTTGCCGTGCCGAAGGGAGACACAATCCTCCATAAATCGATTTTCCTTTTCTCTGTAAATTGGTTTAAACAAATGAGCAAACAAACAGAAATGAAATAAACCTGTCTTGGCACATGGCTAAGAAACGACAATGTTCTCTATGAGAAAATAAACATGACGGACACAGACTGCGGCCACAGAATGAATATTCTGTACATTTCCTCCGTGGAAACTCTTTTCGGCGTACTGCGACTGACGGGGACTGTGTAAGAAATTGTCTTTTCCACTAACAAAAACAAGCATATGAATGAATGATTGCGGGACAATTGTTGAAAGCATGTCTTACAGAGATAAGGAGATATGTCTTAACACTGGAATAAGCTCTGAAGGTCCTTCTTGAAGTTATAATGTTAAATCTTCCTAGATTCAGTTACATGTGAAGTATTTAAGTAAAAGAGGTGTGGGTGACCTGTTCCTAACCACTAGGATAGATAGAAAGGTCATACGATGGTTTTAAGTTGCTAGAACTGCCCTGTTTAGGTTGGGCACTGAGTGATTATTGACAACTGTAGGTTCTAGCTGAGAGAAGAGGCTATGACAGTTGGGTTGGATTAATAAGGAGATCTGAGAATATTGCAGTATTCCATGTATGGAGCTGTGGGAAATTCATATGACATCAGTTTGAAGCTGCAGGACCTAATCTGGAATCAAAATACAGTATATAGTAACAGCTGATTCAAGGATATTATCTGGATAAATATCCAGCAGGGTTAGCTGAGATAGGGCCTCATGCAGAGAGCAGCGCTAAAAGGAATCTCGCCATTAGCCGGCGAAAATGGAGCTTTAAACTGCCGAAACAGGCAAGTTTTTAAAAAAGCGCCATTTTTTTTTTCCCCTTGAAATTCGCCGCGCGGCTGGAGAGATCCTAATCTCTCCAGTTTTTTTTTCTGCCGTATGCAGAGAGCCGCGATCGCCATCTAGTGGCTGTTCGCGCCAAAAAAATGGCGCGATTTTCAACATTTTTCCTCTCCACCAAGCAGCTGTAGCTCCGCGGCCGGTGAGGGAGAAAAAAAAAAAAACGCGATTTTTTCCCCACTAGTTTCAACAGCGCTCATAGCGCTGGTTGAAACTCTCCATATGCAGAAAGGCAGTTTTATGCCCTTTCTGCATATGGAGATAAAAACTCTCCAATAAAGCTAAAAATTTCCCCCTCTCCAATTCTGAATAGCGCTGCTCTCTGCATGAGGCCCATAGACTGGGAGGGAGAGAAGGAGCAGCACATCTTGACAACACCATCAACATAGTTATTCCACCATGAAGAGAAAGAGGCGGGTTAGAACCAAGATGGAGGAAACAGAAGTTTTATCATGACATTAAGATCCACTCAGAAACAGAAAAGCTGCTATATGCAACCATTCTCCAGAAAACCATCACTTATTTGGAACGTGAACCGCCATTTTGTACTATTGTTATGTAAGTAATTATCAACAAAATAAACGTTTTGTTGCTGTCGTGCAAAGACTAGAATGCCGAGTTCTGTTATGCTGTAGTAATCTATAGAACGGGACATTTAACAGACTGGTGAGCTACCTTTGTCTGTACAAGGCGCGGACGTAATTATACTTTCATAACGATGCTCCTGTTTTCTAAGTTCTAAATCAATCACATAAGGAAGCAGAAAAGAAATGAGATTTAATGAAAATAAATTACAGTTACCGGCTCAAAGTCAGTTTATCCATTTTTTTTGTACTATTGACTAGACGCACGAGAGCTGGGAGGAGCGGCTCAGCGAGGAGCGACTGACTGAGAACAATGACCTTGGGCAAGTCACTTTATCTCCTTGTGCCTCAGGCACCAAAAACTTAGATTGTAAGCTCTGCGGGGCAGGTGGTGTCTGTAGCATTCCTATGTGCTGCGTACCGCGCGCTATACTGCCATTGTGACGTGCTGAGTCCCATTGGGAGAGAGATTCAGCAGTATGTTTGTATGTATGTACAGTGAGTCCTCGCTTTTCCGACACAATGCGTCCCGCAAACCCGCGTCGGATGTGGGACAGTCGGAAAGCGGGACCCATGTCAACCAATGGCGGTTTCTGTCAAATGCGCAAAAACTGCAGCGGATAATGAGTTTTTTTGCTGCATTATGCGCCATCGGAAAACGCATCCGACGGGAAGTGAAACGCCAGAAAACGAGGACTACCTGTATATCTTTATTTATATAGCACCAATCCTGTACATAGCACGTCACAGCAGTAACACACGTGATAATCATATAAATAACACGTAGTGGGAAGAAATGCTTTCAGACATAAAAGTGACATATAAGAAAGGAGTCCCTGCTCCGAGGAATCATTGGTGAGTATGAAGGGCAGTGAAAACAAGGCTTTAATTGGCTTCTGCAACCTGTATTTATTACAAATGTTCACTGCTGCATTTTACATTTTATTTACCATAGTTCAATATATATATATAATGGTAGATTTTCACATAGACAAAAGTCCTTAAAAAATAATAATCAATGTTTCACTGCAATGGGACCTATTTTTGAGAAAATAACATTTGAACTAATTATCAGCGGTAGAGTTGGGACAATAAATAAACAAAAGTGCTTCAGCACAGCTAATGTCCGGTGTTATAATGCGTCATGGTGGATACTCACTGATTGAGCCACCTGTGCTGAAGCAGGGATATCCTGAGAACCTGACCTGTTGGCGGCCCTTGAGGACTGGAGTTACCCTCCCCTGACTTAGAACATCTATTTTGACACTAAGGCTGGGGCCATGGCGTCTTTGCCCGCGCGGAGGCGTGCGGAGGCTGGGAAGTGACCCGAAGCGGGTGCTGTCCCTGGCCATGGTGGACAGGCCGGGGGGGGGGCGTGCCTAAGGGCGCCCCCTCCCGCTTCCGCCCGCCGCATGGACGCGATCACTGCCTGTTTGACCGCAGACTGTCTTTTTGCCGCGTCCTCGCGGTCTGCGGCACCATGGCCCCAGGGGGGAGGAGATCCAGCACTAAAATCCTGGCCCGGTATGAACGCTGGAAGAAAATTCCCATCTTCTTTTGCTAAATGTAGATTTTTGCACCTGCCTCGCCTCGGCTTTTCAGAGAAATAACACCGGGCTTTATACTCCTCTTCAGGTTTCATTTTGCCTTTTCCTCTTCAAATGTCAATGCCGCGTTAGCCCTGAAGGGATTACAGAGGTGAACTCAAAATGATTATTTGAGTGTTCCAGCTGGAATATCCCAGGCAGGGGGGATAGCTGCACAAACTGGGGGGGACGGCTGCACAAACTGGGGGGATAGCTGCACAAACTGGGGGGACGGGACAGCTGCACAAACTGGTATTAATAATAACCCCTTAGTAACACGAGTGGCCAGCCCACGGCTTCTTATATTCCGGACAGGCCAGTCCCCCTTTCATACTAAAGTGGCTAAAAAAGCTCAGAGCAAACGCGGCGATGCCAGAGATATCGCGCCTGTACCAGGGCGGCCGGGTGACGATGGGAATAAACGCCGAAACATGGACTTTTCCAGATAAATGATATGTTTATTGAGGCCGGCGGGCTGTAGCTTCCCCGCCGTGTGAACCTCCGCACACTGCGCAAATAGCACGCCTTTAGCAGCTCACACGTCCTGCTAGTCTGGGGCTGGCCATAACTAGCTTCCCCTTTCAGGCACCTACGGGGTTAATACATGAATAAGTTACCAACGTTATATGTTGTCACCTATTCTAGGTTAGAAATCCCTCTCCAGCCAATAAGGCGAGGGACGGCCATGCCCAGGGGGCAAGCCTGCCCCTCACCTCACCGGGGTCTCTGTGCCGCCGTCGCAGCCTGGGGGAGGGGCCAGGGGAGGGGGCTTCACAGCGCAGCCTGGGGGAGGGGGCTTC
>CM071577.1:29432101-29442741 GCA_036426205.1 Ascaphus truei | reverse complement strand
CCCATATACACACACACTCACTCCCATATACACACACTCCCATACACACACACACACACACACACACACACACACACACACACAGTATACTCTTTCTCTTGGTGTAGACTGTAACACACCGGTTGGCGATTTCCTGTTTTTAAAGCCCCACTTTGTAACATTCTAGTTTCTCTCTCTGGCCCGTTTACATTTTCATGAAACAATTGGCTCTGGGTCATAACACATCAAGATACCGCCCCGCTCGGGCTGGGAGCCGCCGGTCTCGTCCGATCACTGTTAGAGAGGCCCGGAAGGGAAATAATGGTCTGAAAAAGACAGAGCAAATTCATCTGTGCATAAAAGAGCAGCCCGATGTGTTTCTGATGCACGCCAGCGGACCTGGGTATTGTCATACATGCTACCCTCACTGTACTTGAGTTCCACAGTACGTCACAATGAATCATGACAGCAGCATGTTGGGATAGCGAAGCTGTACTCTCTTCAATACATGCACAACTGTGTGTAAATCACAGCCATTGTAAAGCAGATTTCCCCCAGCCAATTCTAACAGGCTGCTCCTCCTGCTGCTCCTCCTGCTGCAGCCTGGGTTTCAGAACCACACCTCTGGGCCTCTTCTACTGGTTCTCCAAAGGGGCCGGGTCAGGGCACACCGAGGAACAGAAGGGTCACAACCACAAGCTTATTGCAATGCCATCCAGTCCTCACGGGCCACTTATTAGGGGTATCCCTGCTTCAGCACAGGGGGCTCAATCAGTGACTCAGTCTTCAACTGAGCCACTGATTGGGCCCTCTTTGCTGAAGCAGGGATATCCTAAGAACCTGACCTGTTGGTGGCCATTGAGGACTGGAGTTGGCCGCCCGGCCCTATATGTTATAAGCATATACTGTACATGTTAAATAAATGACTTTTCTGAGATTTATTGGAAGTGAGAGGACTTTTATTCTTGCAAGACTATTTCCTAAATACAGGCAGTCCTCGTTTTACAACGAATGGCTTATCCAGCGCTGTGCAATGCATACCTATGTTCATTTTTACAACGCCAAAACGGCTTATCCAACGCTCTTACGACGCTTTGCAACGTTGTTTGTGTGTGTGTGTATATATGTACACATAAACAACGTTGCAAAGCGTCGTAAGAGGATATATATAATATTATATTATACTACATAATATATTATTTATTATATTATATATATAATACAGTATATACACTATATAATGTATGTGTGTGCTGCATATCTTATTGCCTGCGTAAAATATTTGGTGTATTTTAGTGTTAAAAATGCCTTCAGGAACGGAACCTTTCATTTAAACAGTGTTCCTGTGGGGAAAACGTGTTTCGCTTTACAACGTTTCGCTATCCGACGCCATTGTGAGTAACGCATTGTGTCGGATAACCGAGGATTGCCTGTACGGCCACTTGCACATCCAGCAGTTCCATCACAGCACATGGCAATGCCTTTTACAACTTGCTTACTGCCGCTGTAACATATGTCAGCTGATTGGCAACAATGTATCCCATTGTAACACATGCATAGAATGATTGCAACAGATGCAAAACACCCCTGTGTCCTGTATATTGTGCCACAATACCTGTAATACAGGGAATCAGTTGTACTCTGCTGCACTTTTCTTATGTAAAGGCAGTGTCAGGTATTCCCTGCTGGGGCACCAGCCTTATATTGGATATCTTTACAGTCCCACGGAGATGTTTGATCCTACGGCCCACTTTGGCACTGACGGGGTTAAAAGTGCATGGAGCTAATCTGGACACAGCCAGGACATTTCCATAAACATCTCATTTGATGTTTTAAAGCAGAAAGCTCACGGAAATGTGAATAAGTGATGGTCATGGGTCTGGCAGTTTGAAGCAGCAAAACGTGAGCAATGCTATGTTCTTTGTAATAAATCAGTTCTGTAGGATTAGATAATACGGGCTGCATTTTTTTTAAACTCCTAATGCCATTTTTAATGATTTTCTTAATGTGCTGAGAATCCTTTGGTGGCTGCAGCAACCATTTAGAAAGTCATATGCACTTCCTCTTTTGAAACAAGCTCTGACACACCCCTTTTGAGGTCTGCCCTTTGGCAGCAAAGTATCACAAACAGATCGGTTGCTGTGTTCCAAACAGCAGACTGTTTATTACTCTGAAAGCTGTAACAATAATGGGTTACAGTTAGTAATATAATGTTACATATCAGCTGAGGCATTTAACAGGCTACAGCACAAGGTTTGAAGACGGCCATTTCGTTAGGCACTCAATTAAGATTATGACAGATTTATAACCAAAGGGTTGCCAGCTTAGGTAAGAATGTAGAATTATTCATTTGTCACATGCTTTACTTATAAAAATAAGAAGGAAAAAAATGGAAGGAATGTAGTATTTCTGCTTTAAATACCTGGTATGTGTGTGTGTATACAGGGGTGATGCTGCTAAGTACCAGGTATATGTGTGTGTATACAGGGGTGATACTGCTAAGTACCAGGTATATGTGTGTGTATACAGGGGTGATGCTAGATACCCTACAATACAAACATATTGGCTTATCTGAGTTACTGTGATAGAAATTTGATTTTTTCCATAGAAAGCCATCACAATCTATGTGCAGAATATTTATATTACAAACCACACTCGCTGAAGGTTTTTAAGCAAATAACCCACATTGGAACTCACAGCTCTAAACACATTATATAGTAAGCGCAAGCTGCGAAAACCAGCATGCCATTCACCAGCCCCCAAAATGAATATGCTATGAAAGGATTGCACAGTATGATGCAGAGACATGGTATAAGGCAGGGGTTGACTGAGTCCCTAATTGAGCCACCTGTGCTGAAGCAGAGATATCCTGAAAACCTGACCTGTTGGTGTCCCTTGAGGACTGGGGTTGGCCGCCCCTGGAATAAGAAATGTAATCAGCACTACGGGAACCTGAACACAATGTACAGAGACTATGCATATTACAACTAAAATTCACACATTTCAAACATATGCTAATGCCGCTAAGGGGCAGATTTATCAGGCTCTCATGCAGAGCATCGCATCCTACTCCGGCATTAAATGTCGATGACTTGGCAGTTAAGGCTGGATCGGGTGAGGAAGGGCGCTAACCGCATCGCACCTTAGTAGATTTGGGCCTAAGCATCAATGCTTCAAAATCTTTTTTGCCACTTCTGCTCCCCATGCGTCCGCCTGTGCCATGGGGGACTGGTTACACCGGGTGTAGGTGTTATTTTGAGGTGTATACACTTTCTGCACCTGGGAGACTCAATGTTCTCCATTATATAAGCGTCACTATTCTACCCTTACTGGTTTATTTGATATCAGCCGAAGTGGCTGAAAAAAATCCTGATTAAAGTCAATGGGGAACTTTGCCCAAAAATGGCGCGGTCGCGTCGGATGATACAGAATAATCCGCGGAACCTGACGGGCGCAAACTTCTCTAACGAATGATCCGCGTCACATGTAAAACGAGATGATTTCGCCTCTTATATTTCATGCAGACTCCGTTACGCATACTGTGCATTTATTGCTAGGCACCCAGTCGCTCTTCTCAGCAATTCTCACACTCGTTATTTCTACTGAGAAGCCGAGATACCGGGTAAGGACAAGGGGTCCCTGCTTGTACCCCAATCCCAAAATATCAACACACAGCTGTTTTGGGTAACAATGTCATTATTGGCATCCAGAGGTTTAATAAAAATCCTTCTGTTTTTGTCCTGATTACACGAGCCGGACAATATCGTGTGGTGATACAAAACTTTGATTTTCCTAGTTAGACGTCTCTAAAAAAAAAAAAAAGCGACAAAACACAAAAATCAGTCCCAGAAGGCCCGGAGAACAGCAGAAGGAGTCAGCAGGGGTCAGTCTCTCGCAGCGCTGGTGAGAGAAGGGGGTCTCCCGCTGACCTTTCTCCCGGCTCATGCTCCAATTAGCTGCAATTCTGCCTATTAGTTGTAGAAAACGTGGAACACTTAGAAGGAAAACACAACAGATTGCATACAGCACACACAACAGCCTCTGAGCTGCCAATCATGTATATACCCCCCTAACCCCTATGCACACCGCATAGCAATGCTACAATCACAGATGTCCTGGTTTACCTAGCGAATGCTGTTTTCCACTTCGTTCAGAAAGCTGCGTGGATTGGTGTGAATTGTGTAAAATGATCCTAGCTGTGAGACTTTGCCTGACTCTATTCAGACATCTTTCACAGAAATGTCAAACTTTTGTCACGGGATTTGAGAAAACAGAATTCACTGGAAGAAGAAGAAGAAGAAGAAGAAGAAGAAGAAGAAAGAAACCCGTTACATTTCCTGCAACGGTCACAAAAACGTTGAAATCTGATTCACTTTATGGGCAAATATTCATTGCTGAGACAGTAAGAGAGTGAGGTGACGAGACAGTGAGAGTGTGAGAGAGTGAGGTGATGAGACAGTCAGAGTCTGAGAGAGTGAGGTGATGAGACAGTGAGAGAGTGAGAAATGATCACCGACCCACACCGAGGAACGATCTGAAGGTGGCCATATTCAAAGGTAATCTTAGAACAGCGAAAGAGACGGTTGCATGAATACAAATTTATGTAACTGTTCGGGACACTTAACGGTGGCCTAAACCAAGACCGCAGCTTCATGAGTCACTACCGTAACACAAGAGAACTCTCTTTCCATGAGTGATAAAGGCCATGTCTATACATGCTGCGCTTTATGAATGCACACACAGCTGTCTCTTACACATACAAATGTACAATGTAATTCTATCCCTATATACCAATAGGGACCACATCGTATCTACACAAATTAATAGTAATGCAACATCCTCTTACATTTCTACACCTACCCACACCATTGCTATACACTCCCACACACTTTTTGTAAAGAGCTGTATACACCAGGGGCGCTTTATAAATGTATATTTACACACATACACACCCATACACACCCATACACATCACTAACATTCAGGTACCATTTAACATGGAGGAATAGGCTTCAGTCAGATACATTCCAAGAGACACTGTTTTTACTGTAAGTAAAATCCTCTCTTACTTCATTCATTGTAACACCACCGGAAGAAGAGATCAGTGCATCTCGAAAGCTCGCACAAATAAAAGCATTTCGTTAGCCACAGAACGGTATCGTCTATTCGCTTTTAATTATTACGCTCGGAAAACACGTTACAGATACCTCTACATATATATATATATACTATACACATATACATACATATATACTGTATATATACACACAGTATATATAAAAACACACACACAGGTTGTATCAGTTGCCTCGCCAGTGTAATGCTTGCTAGCGTTTAGTTACTTCGATCTCAGTTACCAGGTCTGTAATACTCTCATGGTAAATCACACACATCTGTGTGCACTTCATGCTATAACATAGTATTAATACAATCTGTGTTTCTTTACAGGAGAACTCTTTTAAACTAAAAGGAGCAAAAAAGGGAGAAAATGTATGTTTTCCAAAGAAGAGCCGCCCACCCGGAAACATATTCTGCACTTGAAGCGCTATGTACATTAATGGCGCGATATAAATAAAGACATACAATACAATACACTTGCAATGAAGTGAAAGCACTCACCCATTTACCACCATGTCTAACATGTTAGTGGTTGCTTTGGAATGGATGATATTTGTATTGAAGTGTCCGTTTGGACCCACACATATCCCGGCACATACAAAGCATGCACACTGAGGTGAGGGGTACCTGCCACCTCAGACCTGCCACGAGATATACAAGTGGCTACCGTTCCACTAATTACAATTTCATATCCATTATATAATGAACACTCAAAAGTAGGATAAGGCTGAGTCCCCGCTGGCGCTGAGTGCGCTCATGCTGGGAGAGCGCTCCAAGCATGAGCGCCGGGTGTCCTCCGATTTCCGCAAGCGCGTGGGGGAAGGGGGGGGGTGGCATTGCGGGTTAGCCGAGCGCGGGGGAAGTATAGTTTTTTGTTTTGGTAAGCGTGTGTGCTCGCAAACGATCGCCGCGCGCAACGCGTGAGCGGGAACTTACATATTTATATATATGTAAGTTAATGCGGCAAGCGCCGCCCGCTCAGCGCTGGCGGGGACGCAGCCTAACTCACAAGCCAGCAAATGCAAATAGAAAAGCAGGACTGGGTCATTATCATACACCGGACTTGAGATGTGCACAGACGTAGAGAGAGCACTGTTAACATAACATGGCCCTTTTTAGGAACCAAGGGAAAATAACTGTATTTCTACCAACTACTAATAATAGTAACCACTTTTAACCCATTTAATGCCAGAAGGTCCTGCAAGACGTCGCAAAGCGACAAAGAGGTTTTTAAATAAAAGCCCCACAAGAAAAACGATACATTTTTTTGTTCCTGGAAAACCTGTTTGGAGAATTTTCTACGGAGATTTTATTTTCACCCCATTTGCGTCTTTCTGGCGCCAAAGAGTTAAGTCGCTTCCATAAATTCGTCCTCCGGTACTTGGCGGATATATGGTTTCCATGGTAATAATGAGGCCACTTTGCCCGCGCAGAATGGTTAATCACGATTAGTGTATATCTGGGGTCTTTGACCTTGTTGGCTTCAAGCTGTTCCGTGCAGAAGCATTTCTGAAAGCAGGTAATCACAGAGGTGCTTAAGGTGGAATAATTACTCCCAGCGTTTGCATCAAGCTGCCCGGCTCCAGGAGCTAAGGGAATGCAGCTCGGAATAACACTCTGCCCCGGAATGTGCCGGCAGCTTTTGGGATTTTTCAGGCTTGGGGAATTGTTATGGGGCTGAGTGTAATATGGACTATAACGCTGTCTCTGCCAGTGGAGAGGTTAAACACAGGGTTTCCTGTCCTCTGTGACCCAAAGCTGTTCTGACTAGTACAAGAATCCCTGATCAGCGTGGCCCTCTCTAGCGTGGCATCAGCGTGGCCCTCTCTAGTGTTGCAGCAGCTGATCTGGATGAATGAAAAGGCTTTAATAATAGATTTAATAAAAAAAATTATTGCGTTGACAGTGTACACAGCTCTGTACACAGGATTTTGCAGGCACGAGTTCTTACCCTGAGGGGATTATAATCTCAAGTTAAATGTCTGAGGACCAAAGTCGCGTGGGGAGCGGAGGCTGGCACCCATTTCAAAGGCAGGGCGTTACTTCTTCAGCTTTCCAGGCTTCTCTGGCAGAGACTATTTGAGGCTCTTCTTTATATTTAATTACATTACATGTTTAGCCTGTACAATACAAATACTAAGAAATCCCAAGCAGAATGGACCAGAACACGCAGGGTCTGTGTGTCGCGGGACACTTTGGGTTATGTATGCATGTCTTTATATAGCGCCATTAGTGTACATAGCGCTTCACAGCAGTAACACACGTGACAATCACATAAATAACACATAATACAAATAACAGATCATGGGAGGAAGCGCTTCAGACATAAAAGTAACATTTTGGAAGAGGAGTCCCTGCTCCGAAGAGCTTACAATCTAGTTTATCCTCTGCCTAGATAGAACCCAGTGTGATAGTTATAAGCAGAGAAAGTAAGGCCTCATCGGCTCATGGCCTCCGATAAAGTATTTGCTCTGAGCCAACCTGAAATAGCCGCCTCATTTCTAATGAACCCCATACCCAGCGCTCTAACGAATGGCGAACAATGGGGATTCGGAGCAGTCTCCGGCGGGGGGGGGAGGGGAGAGGAAAAATCACCATTAGACGCCAGCGATAGAAAGAAACCTTCCCTGGTCCTCCTCACGTGTTCTGCAGTCAGCACAGAAGCCGGAGTTCCCTCTGAGCTGGTGCAGTATTAATAGCTGGAGGTAACACTCCCGTGCTGCTATAAAAACCCGCTTTGCCTACACGCACAAGTCATGAATGTAACACGCTATCACTTGCTTTCTCAGATGTGCATCCTATATAACTTGCAGCACGACATTATTTTTGTACCTAAAAATGTATTATATATATATATATATATATATATACACACACCATACACATTTTAATTTATGGTGGGTCAAAAAGGCGACAAGCATATAGCAAATAAAAAGATCACTTTCACCTAGCATACAGTGCTTCCACTGGAGCAAGGGATTCTGTGAAATGACATGCAAATGAGCACACGTGTCACCTTTTGCCTGAAATCCATTTTTCACATGTCACAATGGATTCAGGCAAAGGTGACACAAGTGATCTTTTATTATATATATTTATATATATAAGCTAATGGAAATATTACTGTGTGCTCATTGCATGTCTCAGACAGGTTGCAGCCCCCGCTTTCACCATTAATCACCCAGCATACCGTCGTCCACTGCATCAAGGGATTCTGGGAAGTGACACAATGACGTACAAGTGTCACCTTTTGCTTCAAACCCATATAAATTTGCATTTCATTGCATAATGATTTTGTGGGTGGTTTTTGTCACTTTTTTTACTCGCCATAACAAACTAAGTGTGGTAAAACCTATCCTTGCTTCTTTGCATAGCCAGTATAACCACCCCACACTGATGAGACCCATTACGGTCGAAACACGTCTGTGGGTGTTTACTGACATGCATCTTAACCGTTGGGTGTTTTGTTTGTGTGGTGTGTGTGTGTGTATATATTATAGTGTATATCTATTATATATATATATATATATATATTATTATTATATATATATATTATATATGTGTATGGGTGTGTGTTTGTGCACTGTATATGAGACAGCACATTTAACCTCCTGAGTGCCAGTGCTTTGCAATGCATTCCAGACACGGGCGGGGAATGTTATTACACAATAAAAAGAAATCCATTTTGCAGGACAGCTTATCTAAGAGGGAATTGATCAGTCTCTGGCTGTGGATTATTGATTTCCCTAAAGTCAATTTGTCCTTATTTCTCAAACATTCTCACCGCTGCGCTTCAATGTGTCATTCCGGCAATCACCGAAATAACCGCAGCTCCAGTCAGACTAAATATTATCAGACAGGTGCTGTGGTGCACAGATAACAGCAGAGAGGGACAAGGAGATGTGCTAATGTAGCTGAGCAGTGGAGATGCTGAACAGCAGGAGCAAGTCTCCCAGTCCTGATCACTGCAACTCAAACTCACAACGTGCTGCAGCATTACTGGCACGAGCCCATAACTGTACTTCTCATGATAATACCATGAAGATATTCAGTATTTTAATAAACCTGGCACACCAGGGGTTCATTTTAATTGCCGTTTGCCTCTTAAAAATACAAGGAATTGTTTGTATGGCAGGTCAGGCCACTGACCCTGCCTGACCTTTATGTGTTTGTCTAGGAGTGAAGTTACCTAAGGCCCACATCTGGTTTTAGGAAATTAGAGAGGGTCCCAACTTGTTTCCGACAGTGGACATAAACAGCACAAAACCTTTTAATATAACTTGAAAGGAATTCTTCTGGGTTCTGGAAATACCAGAAGAGGTGGCCTTGAAGATATTCCACGATTGTGTGAATGTACTAAATATCAAATATCATGGTCTGACAATGATTCACAAGAATTACAAAAATGCATCTTTGTGACATTTGCGATCAGACGAATCAAACGATGCAAAGCAATCCATAATTGTGAGTGTTAGAAGGGCAGCTATTCATTTGTCTTTCACACTTGGCATTGAACAAATCAAGCTTGATATCTACACGTGTATTTTAATTATGCAAACGAACTGTGAAGATGGCCTTCTTCTAAATATTATGGAAATAAAGACATGGGACATTTTCTATATCCAGAAATATTCTTATTAAAAAGAAAAGTTTTTTCCCCCCCTCTAACCATAAGTGCAGCGTAGTATATTTGGGCAGTGTGGTGTGTAGTCAGTAGTGTGGTACGTAGTGGGAAATGTGGTGTGTAGTGGGCACTGTGGTACCTAGTGGGCAGTGTGGTACCTAGTGGGCAGTGTGGTGTGTAGTAATCAGTGTGGTGTGTAGTGCGCAGTGTGGTACCTAGTGGGCAGTGTGGTACGTAGTGGGCAGTGTGGTGTGTATTGTGCAGTGTGGTACGTAGTGGGCAGTGTGGTACGTAGTGGGCAGTGTGGTGTGCATTGGGCAGTGTGGTGTGTACTGGGCAGTGTGGTGTGTACTGGACAGTGTGGTGTGTAGTAGGCAGTGTGGTACCTAGTGGGCAGTGTGGTACGTAGTGAGCAGTGTGGTGTGTAGTGGGCAGTGTGGTACGTAGTGGCAGTGTGGTACATAGTGGGCAGTATGGTGTGTAGTGGGCAGTGTGGTATGCAGTGGGCAGTGTGGTATGTAGTGGGCAGTGTGGTATGTAGTGGGCAGTGTGGTATGTAGTGGGCAGTGTGGTATGTAGTGGGCAATCTGTTGTATAGTGGGCAGTGTGGTATGTAGTGGGCAGTGTGGTACGTAGTGGGCAGTGTGGTACGTAGTGGGCAGTGTGGTATGTAGTGGGCAAAGTGTTGTATAGTGGGCAGCGTGGTATGTAGTGGGCTGTGTGGTATGTAGTGGGCAGTGCGGTACGTAGTGGGCAGTGTGGTATGCAGTGGACAGTGTGGTATGCAGTGGGTAGCGTGGTATGTAGTGGGTAGCGTTTATGTAGTGTGGTAGGTGGTATGGGGTTAGTGGGTAGCGTGCGTGGTAATGTCAGTGGGGTAGCGTGGTATGCAGTGGGTAGCGTGGTATGTATGTGGGTA
>CM071577.1:29399743-29417348 GCA_036426205.1 Ascaphus truei | reverse complement strand
ACGTAATTAAATAGCACCTACACAGGGGGAGGGGATGGGCTTATATATTTATATATATAGATATTTATATATATATATACATATATATATTTATATATAGTCATACAATATAAATACACACAATCTCCAGTATTTGAACACACCCACTGCCATGGTGCTCAGACAGCACGCAGACCCTCCTTGGCAGTGAAAGAGTTAAACGGTTCTACTTCCTTTATTGCACGTAAAGAAAAAACTTCCCCTTTCTAGAATTTCCCTTGGAATTTCCAGCGTCTGTTCTGTAGCCGACTGTAGGATATGAAATAAAAAAAATCCGCATTTCCGGTGTGCATTTATTCGCAGCGCACAAGACAACACGCAACACACGCAGACACACGCAGACAATCCCTGAATAATTTACACAGCACCAAATCTGGCATCATTGTAAAAAACAAAAAACAAAAGTAAATAATTAGTAACAATGCCACAGCTGAATAACACAACAAGTGTGACAAACAGGGAGCCCTTAATTATAAAGTGAAAGCGGTAGGTAGGTGCATATTAAACCACTTCTCCTTAATGGGAGTGAAATGGAAAGCCAGCTGTAAAATTTTGCAGGATACAGTAGCGAGGGTAGATTAATGCCGATCGTTCACTAATGCGCTTTTCATTATTGGTGTTGTTTACGACCAGAGTAAATGCTTTTCTGTTCCAGGTTTCCGGAACATGTTAAACGGCTTAAACAAAGCAAGAACGTTGTTTGCCCCGGTTTATTCTTGTTAAATCCAGTTCGCCCCAGGTTTGCGTTTGGAATAGCAGGGTGCAGCGTTAAGATACTCGGCAGCACTAAAGGTAAGCGCGAGGTACACTTCGTGTCTCCAAGAACCATCTAATAAGTCTGCGTTCAAAATAGCCTTCTCAAATAAGTCAAAATCATTATATGAAGTTTCTTGTTGATCACTAAATACACACACACACCCAACACCACACAACACACAAACAAACACACACACATATGCGAGTCGCTAAAAGTAAAATGACAATTTCGCCTCGGGTTGGAAACCAGCGACGGGTGACGTCATCGGTCGCGTCGCCAGCACTATAAGCACGGCCTAAGGTGCAGAGTGGGTCCTTACTAAGTACGCAGTCCCCACCGGCTCAGGACCCCGCCATATGCCTGGGAGACGCCATTACATTATTTGGCGACACCTCGCGCACCCCCGTTGGGAATCGCTGCTGTGTATTCCAACATCAGAGACCTGGAGCAGAAATGGCAGACTCGACCTTGCTTAAGGATGACCAGGGCGGTCACTTTAAGTAAAATCTGTAAAAAAAAAGGGGGGGGGGGTGGGGATCCTTGGCTATTGTTAAATATTTATGACTTACTGTCACTCCTAAAGCCCTGACAGGTGGATCAATGCCCTCAGGCCGGCGAGGCAGCATAAAACCGTTTAACACCTAGTTCCTGGACAAGATGGAAGAGCACTGCTAGCCCAGCCGGCAGGGGATGGGGTATGAAGAGATTGCTGTGAGGACGTGAGGTTAGGTCCTTGTCTGCAGGGAATTGGCGAAGAAGGATCTGAGTACCAAACTGTGCATAATCCTAATGCCAAAGGGAACTGGCGCTTCATTCACTCACGTCACTTTTTGAGGTGTTAAATAGTCCCTGAATGTGAGGGATGTAAGTGTGTGTGTATGTAAATATAAATTTGGGCTCTTTATTTATTTATATTTACATACTTACATACACACATCCACACTCTTACATCCCTCACATTCAGGGACCATTTTACACCTCAAGTCATAAATCACACACTACACAGGGGGAGGGATGGGCTTTATATATTTATATATATATATTTATATATATATATACATATATATATTTATATATATATACATATATAATACACACAATCCTCCAGTATTTGAACACACCCACTGCCATGGTGCTCAGACATGCACGGCAGACCCTCCTTGGCAGTGAAAGAGTTTAAACGGTTCTACTTTCCTTTTATTGCACGTAAAGAAAACCTTCCCCTTTATAGATATTTCCCTTGGAATTTCCAGCGTGTTTCTGTAGCCGACTGTAGGATAATGAAATTAAAAAAAATCCGCATTTCCGGTGCATTTATTTCGCAGCGCACACAGACACACGCAGACACACGCAGACACACGCAGACAATCCCTGAATAATTTACACAGCACCAAATCCTGGCATCATTGTAAAAACAAAAAACAAAAGTAAATAATTAGTAACAATGCACACAGCTGAATAACACAACAAGTGTGACAAACAGGGAGCCCTTAATTATAAAGTGAAAGGCGGTAGCATATTAAAACCACTTCCTCCTTAATGGGAGTGAAATGGAAAAGCCAGCTGTAATTTTTGCAGGATTACAGTAGCGAGGGTCAGATTAATGCCGATCGTTCCACTAATGCGCTTTTCATTATTTGGTGTGTTTACGACCAGAGTAAAATGCTTTTCTGTTCCAGGTTTCCGGAACATGTTAAACGGCTTTAAACAAAGCAAGAACGTTGTTTGCCCCGGTTTATTCTTGTTAAATCCCAGTTCGCCTCCAGGTTTTGCGTTTGGAATAGCAGGGTGCAGCGTTAAGATACTCGGCAGCACTAAAGGTAAGCGCGGAGGTACACTTCGTGTCTCCAGAAACCATCTAATAAAGTCTGCGGTTCAAAATAGCATTCCTAATAATGTCAAAATCATTATATGAAGTTTCTTGTTGATCACTAAATACACACACACACACACACACACACACACACACACACACACACACACATATGCGACGTCGCTAAAAGTAAAATGACAACTTTCGCCGGTGGCAACAGCGACGGGTGACGTCATCGGTCGCGTCGCCAGCACTATAAGCACGGCCTAAGGTGCAGAGTGGGTCCTTACTAAGTACGCAGTCCCCACACGGGCTCAGGACCCCGCCATACTGCCTGGGAGACGCCATTACATTATTCTGGCGACACCTCGCGCACCCCCCGTTGGGAATCGCTGCTGTATTCCAACATCAGAGACCTGGAGCAGAAATGGCCAGACTCGACCTTGCTTAAGGATGACCAGGGCGGTCACTTTAAGTAAAATCTGTAAAAAAAAAAGGGGGGGGGGGGTGGGGATCCTTGGCTATTGTTAAATATTTATGACTTACTGTCACTCCTAAATGCCCTGACAGGTGGATCAATGCCCTGCAGGCCCGAGCAGCATAAAACCGTTCCTAACACCGTCTCCTGGACAAGATGGAAGTCTGCTCTGCCCCAGCCGGCAGGGAATGGGTTGAAGAAGATTGCTGTGAAGACGTGAGGTTAGGTCCTTGTCTGCAGGGAATTGGGAAGAAGTCTGAGTACCAAACTGTCTGACTCCTAATGCCAAGGGAATCGGAGCTTCGATTCCTCCTCTACTTTTGTTACATTTCAGCTAATGGCTTTTAACAGACTTTACCCGTCAAAGTCATCACAGATTAATTACTCTCTAGCATTCTGCCTTTGGATTTACTCATGCGAGCATGGGAATAACTGCGCCGTGGTGATGTAATTAGTTTTGGCCTTTTTACAAGACGCGCACCTTTCTTTTTCTACTTTAATCAAAGTTTTTTTTAAATGCGTGACATGCGCACGGCCTACACTATCCTAAAATAACTAGCCTAGCATCCCGCGTGATGGGAAAATGGCAGAAATCCAGGGTATGAACCAGAGTTTTATTTCCAGACACTGAGCAGAAGAGACGTGTTTCCTCTACAGTAGTTTCATTCCTTTTGTAGTTTGGTGTCGCCGGATTCTGTATATTGGCTCCCGTTAGCAAATGGCTCTGATTAGAGTGTGAGCTCTTCCGGTCAGAGACATTTCAACGTTCAAACAAGGGAAGCAGAGGCACTCTGAGCACATTCACGGCAGTGTCTGCCTGGATCCTGTGCAGCGGTGGCCAGGAAACTTCTCCCAAACTCCACTCTGACACGTTATTACAATGAGCGCTGACACAATCTCCTCTCCTCCTTTCGTAGGCTGCGCTTATACAGCCGGGCGACGCGACCGATGACGTCACCCGTCGCCATTGCGCAAGTTGTATTTCAGATTCTGGAGACGTCGCTGGCTGCGAGGCCAGTGACGTCAGCAAGGGGGAAGGCAGACGGGCGGAGAAGCTCCCTGATTGGCTTACAGCCAGTCACATGTGGAGACCGTCTCTCCAAAAATCAAATTCCACTGACTACCAGAATTTTGGTAGCGCTGTCGCTCCGTTGCCGTTGCGTTCACTATAAGCGCCGGTGTCAGCGCCAATGCATTTGTTCTGACGCGACGTCGCTGTCGCCGTCACTATAAGCGCAGCCTTACTCTGTTCTCCCCTTGTTCCTTCCTTTATCCATCCCCCGCCCCAGCACCATTTCTCTGTCCCAGCCAGAACATCTGATACACCCTGGGAACCGTCCTTCTGCAGGCGGCCGGCCTGAACTCCTCATCCTGTCCCTCTGTCTGTATAGCAGGTTCCAAGGAGAACCCCCCTGAAATCGGCAGTAATCTGCCCTGGGCAATACTTTGCACCCCAGGGGTGACAGCGTTTCGGGCCCCTACGTGACACGGGTCCAATCTCTCACGTTTACATCAAGACCCGAAGTGCTGACTGTTGCTTTATTACCCTCTGTCTGTATAAACACCCGAATCATTTGCTCTGTGCTGAAGTTTTGTGTCCCCGTGAGCACGCCGTGGGTGTTCGTTTGAAAAGCTATTAATACGTTTTTTTAATAATAAAGATAACATTTTAATTAAAAACTTTGACATCCCACTTTGAACGTCCGGGCAGCATCATTACTCTGCCCATACCGTTTTTGAACCCTGCTCTCTCGTTACACGTAGGGTCTCTCTGTTTCAAACCCCACCCACATTGGCGAGAACCTCGCACTCGCCGTATATTCCATAATGAAGCATGACTATAAGCACAGAGTTCTTGTAAAGCAGAAAGAAACACTTCCCAAGCTGTGCGTCTCTGTTCCCGGGCCCCTGTACTCATAACAAAACTATACATGCCCCAGAATCACCATGGTACCCAATCTGGAAGGGACAGTTATTGCCTAACCTCAAAGGGCATCGTTTAGTTAGCGCAGCAAACGTGCTCGGTAAAAACCATCGCTGATGGGTAGACCTGCTACAATGTAACACTACGGCTTAACCCCTTGGCTGCCAGAAACAATGCATGTCAGGGAGGATAGAGACAGGTCAAAACCACCATGGAAGAACAGTTTGACCTGTCAATCAGACCGGTTGATGCAGTCAAACCAGCAAGATAGTTAAGGGGAAATATTTGCAGAGCAAAAACCTGGCATAGCATATAGGTGTATTCTGCTAACAGGAAAACGCACTGCCGCACCTTTCAGGGGGTGTTATACGGCCCCCGCCGCCCTGCAGAGTGCTGGGGTGCATTATTTGCCCCCTGACCCTGCTAATAACAGGGGGCGCAGCCTGGCATGCATTGCAGAACTGGTTGTGGCTAAACTGAGATGGGTAGATCAGCCCTTTCGGTTCTGGATTATCTACTGCACACGAGTGCCACGGATATTCATGTACAGATACCACGTGGTCACCCAACCCCCGAGGTCCCCTTCTTCTATTCCGATAGCTCATGTAGATTTCCCCTGTTCAATATAATGTGTAGCCATCTTCACCCGGCCCCGGAAGATTTAGGAACATGTCTATTAAGCGGTATTACTTCCTAAAACACCTTCCGTGTCCGGCAAGGGTCATACTTACAGAGTCGTGCTGAAAGGTGTCGTATGAAGTAGCACTACTTAGCGAATATGCTCCTTAATCTACCTTCAGTTCTGTTCGCGAGGGAAATAATGTTGAATATGAGCCTATGTCATCATGTGATTTCCATCCTGTGGTTTTTTTTTAACTTTAAACCCTATTATATCTTGTTCTTAATATTTCTCCGCGTTGAAGAACTGAAATTGGGAACACAAGCCTGGGTTGACATAAAATTGGGTTTGCTATAAATAACCAACATGTTTTTTCCATTGAGCAAGTTGGATGGATGCTATACAGATTCTCAAGAACCAATTCAGACATCTCAATAACGCCCCAAATTCCCTGGGCCTGTTCAGGAGGTAACCCACCCACCCGCAGCTCCGTCTAACCTTACGTTCCTATGTAAAGTACAAATCGTTTCAACAGAACCAGAACTGTGCTAGAACCTCACAATGACATAGAAATAGGTTCGCAGCAGTATAAAGGGTTAAATGGGATCGACATTTCAGGGACGTCTAGGGCAGAGGCCACCGACTCCAGTCCTCAGGAGCTACCAACAGGTCTGGTTTTCATGATATCCCTGCTTCAGGACAGGCTACTTCGACTGAGCCACTGATTGAGCTATCTGTGCTGAAGCAGGGATATCCCTAATACCTGGCCTGTTGGCGGCCCTTGAGGACTGGAGTTGGTCACGCCTGCACTAGCGCGTTTCGCTCCCCTTGCGAACAAGACACGTAGAGCGACTCTGTGGCCGGACGGTACCAGGACTGTGATGTGATTAATATATTTCAGTAGATTGATGATAATTAATTTAAACATTGGATCTGTACCAGGAGTGGCCGACTACAGTCCTCAATGGCCACCAACAGGTCAGGTTTTCAGGATATCCCTGATTCAGCACAGTCAGTGGCTCAGTCTTTGACTGCACCACCTGTGCTGAAGCCGGAAAATCCTGAAAACCTGACCTGTTAGGCCAGGTCCCCGCTGGCTACTGCAGCACCCGCTGTGGCGAACGCTGCAGGGACAAGAGCCGCCCCTCAATGGGGCCGCCGCGCTGCGAGGGGGGGGCCGCCGCGCTGCGCCGAGAGAAACTCCTGCTCTCAAGAGAATTGAGATCAGGACTCGCGACGGAGCGCTGGGACACGCCCCCACGCGCTTCAGCCAATGAGGGCGAGGGCGCCTCCGTCACGCCCCCGTCTTTCCCCCTGCAGCTCACTGCAGACCGGGGGACTCGGCTGCACGTGCCGCCTGCCTCACAGGCCCTGGGGCCGTAGCCTAAGTGGCCCTTGAGGACCGGAATTGCCCGCCCAGGTCTAGAGTAAGGATTGTATATTGGGCAGAGCAAAGCTGCTGTCCATCTCCAGGTCAGCAGCGTGTGAATGACCCTGGGTCAGTACCACTATTCGCTGGTCCGTTATCAAGACCCTTGGCCAGAGATCGGGTTCAGAAGGACCAGCGCGGGCCTGGGGGTTTGTCGCTGGCAGGGGACGGTGCTCTGTTGGTTTGGCAGTAAAACAAAGGTCAGTGTGATGATTAGAAGTGATGTCCCTGCAAGGACCGAGCATCCGAGCTTTACTGATCTCAGCGCGCTGCAGCAGGCACTGCGCTGCAGCGGGCACTGCGCTGCAGCGGGCACTGCGGCTGGAAGCAGCGGCAGGAAATGCTCCGGCATTGCTAGCACGCTTGTCTCATTAACCCCTCTGTGTCTGCTAATGTGAGCAGCAAAGCGACGCACTGCACAAGGGATAATGGAGAGGTGTGCGACTGCTCAGGAACGCACAGGGAAAAGGGATCCTTTTATATCCGAGGTATACAGTATTTGCTGCAAATGTGGAAAGAAGCCTTCGCTGCACCAGGATATCAAGGGCCACGTGTACTAAGTGATGCTAAGTCATTAGGCACCTTACGTCCCAATCACATAAACCTTACGGCATAGCACTGTTTAGTAAGAATGGGCCTAAATCCCATATATATATATATATAGCCAATAAAGAATATCACTTGTGAACACATTCAAAAAAGTGACAAAACCCCGCCACAGTAAAGCATATAGCAAATGGAAATATTACTGTGTGCTCATTCACATGTCTTAGACAGGTCTGCAACCCCGCCTTTCAACCATTATCACCTAGCATACAGTGCTCCCACTGCAGCAAGGGATTCTGGGAAATGACATGCAAATGAGCACACGTGTCACCTTTTGCCTGGGCAATCTTCACCTGCGAGCCCATTTAAGTGATGCATCGCCGTTCACACAGCATGGGACTAGCAAAGCAAGTACAGACCACTCACAGACATGTTTCAACCTTGATGGGCATCATCAGAGTGAGGTTGGTTTATACTGGCTTTGCAATATTTCTAGGCTGGGTAGGTTTACCATATCACATACACGCTCTATGTATTTGTATGTATGTGTATAAATATATATATATATATAGATATATATATATTATATATATTATATATAATATATATATATATATATAGTTTAGCCTATCCCATAGCCTCTCTTGCATTCCCAGTAAAATCAACCCCACACTGATGAGACCCATCAAGGTCGAAACAGCTGTCTGTGGGAGAGTTTTCTGGGGTATGCACCTTAACCTGGCTGTGCTCAAAGCTGTGACCATGCAGCAAGCTTAAGCCTATAGGGAACCATGTTAAAATGGTTATTGAGGCAAAAAGTGACACTGTGCTCATTTGCATGTCATTTCCCAGAATCCTTGTGCAGTGGAAGTGCTGTATGCTGGGTGATAATGGGGGGAAAGGCGGGGGTTGCAGACCTGCCTAAGACAAGCACGATGAGCATGACAGCTATATTTGCTATATATATATATATATAATATATATAGATATATATAAATATATATATATATATATATACACACCACATGCAGCCACTCTAGGATGGAGTTCTTGAAGCTACTCCAAAGAATAGAAAGGAGCAATAATTTTACGATTCATTTATCAGTTGGCAAACCAGGCACAAGGAGCTGCCGAGGATCATTACATTGGAGGGGGGGGGGGGGGGAGGTGACTGAGGTGGGGAGGGGGGGGGCGGGTCAGGTTGGGGAGGGGGGGGGGAGAGTGATCCGTCTGGGGGGGAGAGGGGGGGGGGGAGGGGGGAGATGTGACTTAGGTGGGGAGAGGTGAGGGGGGGCGGAGATGTGACTGGGTGGGGAGCGGGGGGAGATTGTGGGACTGAGGGGGGAGGGGAGGTGGGGAGGGCTCGGGGTGGGGTGGGGGGGGGAGATGTGGGGGTGGACTCCAGGGAGAGGTGGAGCCGGGAGGGGAGATGGAATGAGGGGAAGGGGTGAGGTGGGAGTGGGCAGGGCTCGGGAGGGGAGATGTGACTGAGTGGGAGGTGGGGAGTGGGAGATGTGACTGATGGTGGGAGGGGAGGTGGCGGAGGGGGGGAGGGGCTAGGGGAGGGAGAGATGTGACTGAGGTGGGGAGGGGAGGTGGGGAGGTGGGAGATGTGACTGAGGTGGGGAGGGGAGGTGGGAAGGGTGGGGGGTGTGGGGGGGGAGATGTGACTGAGGTGGGGATTGATCCCACGAGCGGGTACATACACCCCCACTTCAACTAGGAAACCACCTTCCGGGGTGCAAGTTACCCCAGGGCTGTGTGAAAACAGGCATTCAGTGCATTACCCCAGGGCTGGCCAACTCCGGTCCACGAGGGACACCAACAGGGACATCCCTGCTTCAGCACAGGTGGCTCATCGACTGAGCCACTGATTGAGCCACCTGTGATGAAGCAGGGATATCCGTGAACCCTTATCTGTTGCATTGATCTGCATGATATTTATAGATCACACACTGTGCTAGTGGGCCCGATTATTCTACCGGCAGAAACCACAGGCGGCACGTGAAACCTCGGGTGCCGGTACAGTACAAACAGGACCCCCGGCACACAATATGTGGGCTCTTCATTATGCAACAAGAACACCCACCATTATCTGAACAAGAAAATCCAATGTTAAAGTCAGCATGGAAACGCTGGATTTTACTGCAGTCATTTAAATGAGTTGTTCAGCCGCGCAGTCTCCTGCGTTCTCCTAGCGGCAGCATTACCTTTGTGCGGATGCCGTAACTTAGTGTAAAAGGCAATTGAAATATAGATGCTAAGTTTCCCGGAATCTACTCTATGCATTGTCCTCACATCCTGAAACATCCCCGACCCTGCAAACAAGGGCTGGACAGGCACAGAGGCAGCGATACAGATATGGTGCATGGCTGGGGTGGATTTGGCCGCAGGGTCCATGGGCCGGTGCCCCTCTGGCTATTAATCTTACCTATGGGCGGATTGCCACAGCACACCTGCACGCCCGCAGCACCGGCTCACAGCACACCTGCACGCCCGCAGCACTGGCTCACAGCACACCTGCACGCCCGCAGCACCGGCTCACAGCACACCTGCACGCCCACAGCACCGGCTCACAGCACACCTGCACGCCCGCAGCACTGGCTCACAGCACACCTGCACGCCCGCAGCACTGGCTCACAGCACACCCGCACGCCCGCAGCATTGGCTCACAGCACACCTGCACCTGGGAGATCACTGGGGAGGCTTCATCCAGCAGTGGGGAGACACGGGCTGGAGAGGATGGGATGAGACAATGTGTGGGAGCGACGTGGAGAAGAGAGGCTGTAACCGCAGGACCTGGGAGATCACTGGGGAGGCTTCATCCAGCAGTGGGGAGACACAGGCTGGAGAGGAGGAGATGAGGGAATGTGTGGGAGCGACGTGGAGAAGAGAGGCTGTAACCGCAGGACCTGGGGGATCACTGGGGAGGCTTCATCCAGCAGTGGGGAGACACAGGCTGGGGAGGATTATACACACACACACACACACGCTAAACACTAGAGTATATCTCTATAGAACACCTACCCAGCATAGAACAGAATTAACAACACATACTCCCCTACATTGGAGTGCTGGTATCTCTCTTTGTCCGCTTTGTATTCTAAGTATGTGTTGTTAATTCTGTTCTATTTCAGTATTTCCCAGCTTCAGCACAGGCGGTTCTATCAGTCTCTGCTTCAGTTCAGTGGAAGACCACCTGTGTGGAAGCTGGGATATCCTTAAAACCTGACTTGTTGGGGGGGGGGGGGGGGGGCCTTGAGGACAGGCGTTGAGGCCCCCTGGTGTACAGGATCTGTGATCCCTCTTGTCTAGTTTTGAATCACAACGCAGAAAAGAGAAGAGAGGGGGAGCGGATTTGGGATCTCCTGCTACATCCACCATTTTACGATCAGATTATTCTGCATGTGTAAGCCAGCACTGACGGGGCTAAACACCCCCCCCCCCCCCAACAACTGCTTTGCATCGCGTGCGCTGACCAATAAACCTTTGCTAATAAGTCAGCTGACATTTTATTTTAATATGCAGACAGGACTTTTCTATTTCATTAGGTTAATATCTTCTCCCAGATCTGAGGAGAGAAGAGATGATTATGCTAATATAGTCAGACGCTCACTTACCTAGCGCTCAATTATCTGATTCCTTCAGTTAACTGGAAGCACATAATATAACAGCAGTGCCGTCTCCGGCATTATAAATTAGTGGCCTACTTAGCTCCACGCCCTTTAATGGTGCAAAGGAAACCAACGTGATTGCTCGCCGAAGACTCTGTGCTCCTAACTAGCTGGAGGCAATTTCCATGTGACAGAGCATCTTGCCCAACGCTATTGTGACTTGGGGGTGTTTACTGTTCTGTTTGTCCTGGACAAATTGCAGCCCCTCTCCCCCCCTCCCCCTTTGATGTTAAGCTTAAATTAATCTCAGGAAGCTTTTGCTTTGTAATGGACCGGCAAGAGAGCTCTTCATCAGGGAGATAGTCGGACTTCTCTGTACCAATGTTTGCATCTGCAAAAAACTCTCCTGTTGGTCTGTTAAAAAAAATAAAAAAATAAAAAAGACTCCCAAACAAACAAGAAAACTGTGTAATGGATTGCAGGCCTGCACGGAGGCTATGTGTTTCCTGGTATGTGATATATATATATCTCGAATGGAAATATTACTGTGGGCTTATTTGCATGTCTTAGACAGGTCTGCCTTTCACCATTATCACCCAGCATACAGTGCTTCCACTACAGCAAGGGATTCTGGGAAATGACATGCAAATGAGCACACAGTGCCACCTTTTGCTTCAAAACCATATGGCATGGTCCCCTGTAAGCTTATGCTGGCTGCACTGCACAGCTTTTCAGCACAGCCTGGGTTAAGATGCATAGCCAGTAAACCTACACACAGTGTGTGTGTGTGTGTGTGTGTGTGTGTGTGTGTGTGTGTGTGTGTGGACGCTCCAAATAGCCAATATAAGAAATTAATACTCAAGCTGGCCGGTGCGGTGATTCAGTAGGAAGCTGTGATGTCATCGCTGCTGCCGCGACGCAAGTGAGGCTATACCAACAGACATATTCCTTTTCCGAAAAGGAAAATAATGGTAAATTGTTTTAGATTGTTACAAAAAATAGCCGGCCGGAATGTGACCGCAACGCTCGCACACCTGCCAATGTGCCACCCACTTCCAAGACCAGCGCCTTTACCACCCTGCTTCTCCCTGCAAGCACTTAGATTATTCTACACCCCCCAAATCCTCCCGTGGTTTGCAGGCACTTGTCTGGGGTTTAAGCTAAACTAGGCCAATAAACTACAGTGGAACTGGCTGGGAGATACACAGGATCCACAGTACCATCAAATATACAGCATTAAACTTCAGATCACCCACAAACTGCTCTCTGCTGATTTCTGCTGTTCTATGGTTCCCCGGCATTAAACGCGAAGATAATGGCCTGTACCTCACCAGCTGCTCTTCTTATTCATCCTGAACGTACCTCTTAGCCAATAGCACTTCGCCGTGTAACACTACAGTTGCAAAATTCACCAAATTACCGCGTATTCTGATAACCCTTTTCAGTTCTGGGGGGCTTACAACAAAATGACTTTGTAACTGAAACATATTTTTATGCATTGTTATGCCGCAATAAAAAGTGTGTATGTGTGTGTGTGTGTGTGTGTGTGTGTGTGTGTGTGTGTGTGTGTGTATGTGTGTGTGCCGAGCACGCGCATTTTAAGTGAAACTTCTTTGTCTTTTGTCCCTGAAATTGTATTTATGATGGTGCTGTTTTTTTATTAAAAATCAAAACACAATTTCAGTGACAAAACACAAGTTTCACTTAGAACGTGCGTGCTCTGCACACACCTCCTGTTTTAGCTATTTGCATTTCTATATTTATACTAACTGTGAATTCCTTGTGAGTGTGACTGTGTGTGTGTGACTGTGATTCTGTCGGTGTGTGATTCTGTGACTGTGTGTGTGATTCTGTGTTTGTGTGCGCGTGACTGTGTGTGCGTGACTATGTGTGTGTGTACGTGAACTGTGTGTGTGCGCATGACGTGTTTGTGTTACTGGGTGTGTGTGTGTGCGTGACTGTATATGTGTGTGTGCGTGACTATGCGTACGTGACTGTGTGTGTGTGACTGTGTGTGTGCGTGTGACTGCTTGTGTGTGTGTGTGTGTGTGCATGTGATTACCTGTGTGTGTGTGTGTGAGACTCTGTGGGTGACTGACTGACCTGGGTGGGTGACTGACAGTGTGGGTGGGTGTGTGACTGACTGACAGTGTGGGTGGGTGACTGGGTGTGTGTGTGGGTGACTGGGTGTGTGGGTGACTGACTAACTGTGTGTGTGTGTGACTGGGTGTGTGGGTGGGTGACTGGGTGTGTGGGTGGGTGACTGGGTGTGTGGGTGGGTGACTGGGTGTGTGGGTGGGTGACTGGGTGTATGGGTGAGTGGCTGGGTGTGTGAGTGGGTGACTGGGTGTCTGGGTTATGGTGAGTGACTGTATAGATGAGGCCCAACTGTGCAGCAAGGAGATTGGAAGGGGTCCAGACGGCTGATTATTGAACTTGCGGCTGACTTCTGGGTCCTGCGAAGGCGCCCGGCCGCACCTGCACACACGACCGACGCACGGCGTGGACGCACCGGCTGTATTGAGAATGAGGGTAAGCGACTATTGGGTTCTGCACATGCACGCTGCGGCACACAACCTCTTCTTCTGCGCATGCGTATAGTGTTAATCTCGGTGCGGCCTGGAATGGTGTTTTTTGCGCATGGGGCACGCGCCCATTAGGACGTGATGTCACCCGCGTTAACGGTTTTTGTTTACAAGGTAAGGATTTTTTCCCATGAAAACTCTGTATGTGCCAACAAAGAAGTTTCATCTTCAAAAGCTGAAATCTCTGCGTTATAGTATCAGCTCGGCGTCCTATGGAAGAACTCCCTGCGTTATAGTATCAACGCGGCGTCCTATGGAAGAACTCCCTGCGTTATAGTATCATTGCGGCTCCTATGGAAGAACTCCCTGCGTTATGTATCAGCGCGGCGTCCTATGGAAGAACTCCCTGCGTTATAGTATACAGCGTCTTCCTATGAGAGAACTCCCTGCGTTATATATAGTATCAGCGCGCTTCCTATGGAAGAACTCCTGCGTTATAGTATCACGCGCGCCGTTCCTATGGAAGAACTCCCTGCTTATAGTATCAGCCGGCGTCCTATGGAAGAACTCCCTCTTGCGTTATAGTATCAGCGCGGCGTCGTCTGGAAGAACTCCACTCGCTGCGTTATAGTATCGCGCGGCGTCCTATGAAGACCCTCGCGTTATAGTTCACAGCTCGGCGTCCTATGAAGAACTCCCTGCGTTTAGTATCAGCGCGGACGTCCTATGGAAGAACTCCCTGCGTTTATTATCAGCGCGGCGTCCTATGGAAGAACTACTCCTGCGTTATAGATCAGCGCGGCGTCCTATGGAAGAACTCCCTGCGTTATAGTTATCAGCGCGGCGTCCTATGGAAGACTCCCTGCGTTATATTATCCGCGCGCTCCTTGGAAGCACTCCCTGCGTTTAGGTATCAGCGCGGTCCTATGGAAGAACTCCCTGCGTTTAGTATCACGCGCGGGCTTCCTATGGAACTCCCCTGCTTTATGTATCAGTCGCGGCTATCTATGGAAGAACTCCCTCTGCGTTATATTGTATCACTGGCACGTATGGCATAACTCCCTGGTTATAGTATCAGGCGCTCCTATGGAAGAACTCCCTGCGTTATTAGTATCAGCGCGGCTTCCTAGGAAGAACTCCCTGCGTTATAGTATCACGGCGCATCGTATGGAAGAACTCCCTGCGTTATAGTATCAGCGCGGCGTCCTATGGAAGACTCCTGCGTTTATAGTATCAGCGGGCTCCTATGAAGAACTCCTGCGTTAGTATAGTTCAGTATCACGCGGCTTCCGATGAAGAAACTCCCTGCGTTATGTTCAGCGCGCTCCTATGGAAGAACTCCCTGCGTTATAGTATCAGCGTGCGGCGTCCTATGGAAGAACTCCCTGCGTTATAGTATCAGCGCGGCTTCCTATGGAAGAACTCTCCTGCGTTATATTATCAGCGCGGCTTCCTATGGAAGAACTCCCTGCGTTATATATCAGCGCGCTTCCTATGGAAGAATCCCTGCGTTATTATCAGGCGCGTCTTCCTATGAAGAACTCCCTGCGTTATAGTATCAGCGCGCTTCCTTTGGAAGAACTCCCTGCGTTATAGTATCAGCAGCGCGGCTTCCTATGGAAGAACTCCCTCGTTATAGTAATAGGTATCAGCGTGGCGTCCTTGAGAGAAGCACTCCCTGCGTTATAGTATCAACGCGGCTTCCTATGGAGAACTCCCTGCGTTATTATCAGCGCGGCTTCCTATGGAAGAACTCCCTGCGTTAAGTATCAGCCGCTTCCTATGGAAGAACTCCCTGCGTTATAGTATCAGCGCGCGCGTCCTATGGAAGAACTCCCTTGCGTTATAGTTCAACCGCGTCCTATGGAAGAACTCCCTGCGTTATAGTATCAGACGGCGGCTTCCTATGGAAGAACTCCCTGCGTTATAGTATCAACGCGGCTCTATGGAAGAAGCTCCCTGCGTTTATAGTATCAGCGCGGCTCCTATGGAAGAACTCCTGCGTTATAGTATCACCGTCGCTCCTATGAAGAACTCCCTTCGTTATAGTATCAGCGCGGCGTCCTATAAGAACTCCCTGCGTTATATTATCAGCGCGGCTTCCTATGGAAGAACTCCCTCGTTATAGATCAGGCGCGGCTTCCTATGGAAAGAACTCCCTGCGTTATAGTATCAGCGCGGCTTCCTATGAAAACTCCTGCGTTATAGTATCAGCGCGGCGCTCCTATGGAAGACCTCCCTGCTTATAGTATCAACGCGGCGTCCTGATGAAGACTCCCTGCGTTATAGTATCAGCGCGGCTCCTAGAAGAACTCCCTGCGTTATAGGATCAGCGCGGCTTCCTATGGAAGAAACTCCCTGCGTTATAGTATCAGCGCTGGCTTTCCTATGGAAAACTCCCTGCGTTATAGTATCAGCGCGGCGTCCTAGGAGAACTCCCTGCGTTATAGTATCAGCGCGCTTCCTATGGAAGAATGAACTCTCCCTGCGTTATAGTATCAGCGCGGTTCCTATGAAGAACTCCCCTGCGTTATAGTAATCAGCGCGGCTTCCTATGGAAGAACTCCCTGCGTTATAGTATCAGCGCGGCTTCCAGGAAGAACCCCTGCTTATAGTATGGAGCCCTTCTATGGAAGAACTCCCTGCGTGTGGTGGCATGTGATTACCTTTGTGTGTGTGTGAGACACTCTGTGGTACTACTGCCTGGGTGGGTGACTGACGTGTGGTGGTGTGTGACTGACTGCAGTGTTGGGTGGTTGACTGGGTGTGTGGGTGGGTGCGTGGTGTGTGCTGGGTGACTGAACTACTGTGTGTGTGGTGGTGACTGTGTGTGTGATGGGTGTGTGACTGGGTGTGTGGGTGGGTTACTGGGGTGGGTGAGTGATGTGTGTGTGATGGTGACTGGGTGGTGTGGTTGGGTGACTGGTGGTTATGGTGAGTGGCTGGGTGTGTGAGTGTGGTAACTGGGTGTATGGGTGAGTGACTGATAGAGAGCCGCAACTGTCATCAAGGAGATTGGAAGGGGTCCAGACGGCTGATTATTGAACTTGCGGCTGACTTCTGGATTCCTGCGAAGGGGCGCCGGCCGCACCTGCACACGACCACGCCCGGCGTTGGACCACCGGCGTATTGAGAATAGGGTAAGCGACTATTGGGTTCTGCACATGCACGCTGCGGCACACAACCTCTTCTTCTGCGCATGGCGTATAGTGTTAATAATCTCGTGCGGCGGCCTGGAATGTGTGTTTTTGTGGCGCATGGGGCACGCTCCCGGATTAGGAGCGTGATGTCCCCGACGGGGCGGTTAAACGGTTTTTCGTTTCAAGGTAAGCGATCTTTTTTCGCCATGAAAACTCTGTATGCGCCACACAAAGAAGTTTCACTTCAAAAGCTGAAAGTCTCTGCTCTGCTTATAGTATCATCAGCTCGCGTCAGCTATGGAAGAACTCCCTGCGTATATGTATCACGCGGCTTCCTATGGAAGAACTCCCTGCGTTATAGTATCACTCGGCGTCCTATGAAGAACTCCCTGCGTTATAGTATCAGCGCGGCTTCATATGGAAGAACTACTCCCCGCATGCGTATAAGTATCAGCGCGGCTTCCGTATGGAAGAACTCCCTGTCGTTATAGTAAGCAACCGGCTTCCTATGGAAGAACTCCCCTGCGTAATAGTATCAGCGCGGCTCCTATGGAAAGAACTCCCTGCGTTATAGTATAGTATCAGCGCGGCGTCTATGGAAGAACTCCCTCGTTTATAGGTATCAGCGCGGCTTCCTATGGAGAACCTCCCTGCGTTATAGTATAGTATCAGCGCGGACGTCCTATGGAAGAACTCCCTGCGTTATAGTATCAGGCGGCTT